>RJWM01004009.1:0-106330 GCA_004363535.1 Dasyprocta punctata | reverse complement strand
TTATAGACAATCTATAGCTTTGGCTAACCAACAGCTGAATTAAATCAGTTTCTAAATGCTCATCTCTTCTAATAAGCATGGGACATCTTAGTGAATTTTGAGCCACTTGCCTTTTTTTGCTTGTTTCACTGAGCTGAGGGGTCATCCACAATACATTGCACCAAACTGAGTGTTGTGTATTCATTTCAAGTGAGTCAGTGTAGAGTTACTTTTACCTATGCCATTTCAAAGGCATAAGTAGCTTCATTTAGTATCTACTTAATAATTAAATGCAACTTTCTCCTCCATGAGAGGAAATATCTGATCTAAATGATTATCTAAATTTGGCTCCTCTGAGCATTTACTTATCATCATAGCAAGATGGTGAAGAAAACAATGGAACCTCTGTAGGATTTGAGGCAAGGAAATAAAACTCCAAGACACATAACTGATTTCAGAGAAGAATTTCCCTAACATAACAAAATACTTTGGAAAAATGGAAAAATTGCTGTCTCTGAAATAGTATCAATAACCCTATCCTCCATAGGTCCAGAGATTCTCATTTTCCGAAGATAAAATAATGATTTCCCCTCCTTACTAAAACTCTTCATCAAGATTTTGCATGCTTATAGGATTTAGAATGTAGAAATAAAGTTTCTGTTTCATAAATCCTAGGTGTAGGTGGAGAAGGAATTGGAGGAGTGGTGGATAGGTGACAATAAGCAGAGAAGAAAAATGCAGAACAGGATAATGTGCAACCCAGTGCTCGTGACCTGGAGGGGTCTGCTGAAGAGTTACCAAGGTTCTTAGAATTTCTATGAACAACTCATAAATAAGAATCCAGGTAGTCAAGTCAGAATGAATTCAAGGAGTCAGGTTGACCTGGAGAGATGCAGCGAACTTCAAGTCATATGTATAAAAGGAGAAAGCTAGAATCCTCCAGAGGAAACCAAGAAAGCAACTTTGAGAAAGCAGAGTTTGGGTGCTCAAGGGTGTTTCAGAATTTGTTACTTGTGTTTTAAGACTGGTCCCAGGAGACAAACAAAAGATAGTAGAATTTGGACAAAATATATAAGTACACCTTCCCCAGATTCCAAGCATTCAGGCTGACTCAGGATGAACTGTCATTCCATGACAGACCCTGCCCACCCTCTTCTCTATTTTAATTAGCAATCCCACATGACCACAGCTTGAGGGGAATGAGAAGGGCTAGAGATCTAGACCATCAGGAAGAGATTTATCTTTAGCAGCTCAACAATGCTCAGCAATTTAAAAATTTTTTTTTCATTTTGTTTTGTTCCCTATATTTAAACCCTCTGAAATCATACAGTTTATCATCTTAACATGCTTCAGGTGATCGACAAGTGACCTATGGTAGATAGCGTTAAGAACTGTCTCTAACAAAAGTGACAGAAGTACCTTAAATTACTACTTTGAAAAAAACTTGTTGCTCTTACTTTTCCCTACAGTGTCTGTATAGGAATTTGGGGTTCTTTTTATTACTGCTTTCTCAAAGTTAGTTTAGAGAAAATGGTCAAAACAGATATAAAGTTAGCATATTAATATGTGATACCCATTATTGAAGCTGATACAATATTAGCATTAACCATCAATTTGGCAAACTTTTTTCACTTTTCTTACAGGTGTTCATGTATTTGGACTATGCTCTACAGCTCTCATCACGGATATCATACAACTATCCACAGGCTATCAAGCTCCATACTTTCTGACTGTGTGCAAGCCAAACTATACCTCTTTGAATGTGTCTTGCAAAGAAAATTCCTACATTGTGGAAGACATTTGTTCAGGATCTGACCTTACAGTTATCAACAGTGGCAGGTTAGAAACTAAGACCTAAAAGCATTCCATCTCAGTGTTCTAATTATTCAATAATTGTTTGGAATACCATTGTAAGTATGCCTTTTTCAGTAATAATGATTTTAAGTTTGTCTTTCTTTGTATTTTCAACTTAAGGATATTTTTGACAAAGATAACATAGAAATCCACATTTGGCTCATTTCAAATCCTTCTCTTTCTCCAAATTTCAGCTTCATGGTCTTGCTGCTGGTCCTCATAACACTGAATCTACCCATGTTTTGTTACCTGCTCATTGTGCGTTTAGGTTACCACAATGAACTTATTGTAGGATATTTATGGTCTGTTATGGCTTACTAAACATCTGTCATAGTTGTATGCTCATTGTATTTTTATCAAAAGAATCATGTGAATTTTCTCTTTGGTTAAGTTCAAGAACAGGTAATAACCAGTATGGCAAATGATTTATTTGAGTAAACCCAGATGACCTTAATAGCGCCAGTCTTACATTTCAGAAAATAAGGAACAGTATAACTCAAGAAACTATACTGAATTTTGAATGCACTTAATTATTTCATTAAAGTAAAAATAAATTCCATGACAGGTAAATTACCTGAGGAACTAAAAATGAATAGATTATAGAGGGATAAGGGTCACTGAATTTGTCATTCAATGAGTTCACAAAGACCTTTTCAATAGTGAAAGGTAAGTTGAAGAGTACAGCTAAAGAACGAGAACCTGATATTTTGTGATCATACACACTCAACTTCTCATAAACAGTTCAGTGATTTGGGACCTATGCTCAGGGCCTGTGTCCTATATTCTTTCTCAGTCCTATTACAGTACCTGTGTTGAGTAATAAGAGCCAAATAACTAAGAGAAGATTAATACTTGTGAATATTACTTTTCCAAGTAAGTCCTTTGTAAGACATGCCTGTTATGTTTTGCCTACGTTTTTTCCTTGTCTCTTCCACTACCCTATGTTCTAGCCCTAGACTCTGCTGTCTCCATTGTTACCTAAATATAATGTTCTGCAATTCTTGAGATAATTACTTTAAAGTAGAATATAAGACAAATGTTTTGTTAAAAATACACTTCTCTTTTGTTTTCTAGAATATAATAAACATTTGGATCTACTACTTTGAAAAATAATTTTGTCTTTTGAAATTTTATGTAAATGAAACTATAAATTTAGGAGCATAGAGAAGGTCTTAAAGCTTTAAAATCCTAACTTTTTTGAACTTTTACTTTACCATAATCCTAATACTGAAGAACAATTATGTTTTCAACCCAATTTCTATATTCAAATATTATTTCCATAGTATGATCAACTGATCTCTCGTCAAGTTGATATTTAGTTAAATTGGAAAGTGCATCCTGCTATTCCTTAACATTAACGGTGACTAGAAGTGAGTTTTTTAAAACCATTTTTTGTTTCCCCAGAAAACTAAATTAAAACTCATTGCTTATTGCCTTGTGGCTCTAAGTTGAATATTTTAACCACCTGGTGTTCTTGAAATGATTGCAAGCAGTGTATCTGAGCTAAAAGACATAATTTGACTGCATTCCTTTTGGCAGGAAGTCATTCCCTTCTCAACATGCGACCCTTGCTGCCTTTGCAGCTGTGTATGTTTCGGTAAGTAACCAGTTGTTTTTTGTTAAATTATGTCCCATAGAACAATCACAGGAATAAGTGTCTCCAGATGACTGATTAGATTGTAAACTTCAGCACTGCAGCCCTTCAATACAATGGCATCCAAAGTAGAAGTCAGATACATTACTACTAGAAAAATAACAGTAAAGTAGTTTTTCTGTGCAATCATAGTATTTAATTTATTGCATCCTTCTAATGCAGTATTGTATTTTGTGGGAGAATACTGTGAAATATATAAGTGCTACAAATACTAAACCTGAAAGAATTGCATTAAGTGCACACAAATACACAGACACACTGTTTCCAGTGTTTATATAGCAATGCGTAGCTCTAGGTCAGTGTAAATTGAATAAATGCTGTACAATGGATGTTCTCTTTATCTAATTAACACAATGGCCCGTGAGGTTTTTGTGAAAGAAATGAACTAAAATTGTATGACAAATTTCATGGTGATTAAACAGATACCTGACCAATTCTGCTGCTTTAATTTTTTTCAAATTTTATATGATTGAATAAAATACTGGTTATTAGATGAATTTTGCTATGCATTTCCCTTCTTGATAGGTAGAGAATATAGTCTTAGAAAGGGAAAATGGAACAATAAATTTGATATGTACTGTATCACTTAACCTTTTGAATGTGACTTTTTTATTTGATTAGAACTGCTTAATAAGATGATCCTTCTAACATACTCAACCCACTTCTTTCATTTCTAAGATGTACTTCAATTCCACACTAACTGATTCTTCTAAGCTTCTGAAACCTCTCTTGGTTTTCACATTTATCATCTGTGGAATCATCTGCGGGCTAACACGGATAACTCAATATAAGAATCATCCAGTTGATGTCTACTGTGGCTTTTTAATAGGAGGAGGAATTGCACTGTATTTGGTAAATAGTTTTTTATTATTATTAGTTGATGAACTACAATTTATAAAAAAAAAACTGCATAGTATATTTTGAACAATAATAATTTAATCCAATATATTTTATATTCATGAGAAAGTCTCTGGCCACATCTCCAAACTGTATATCCAACTTTCCATGTACTAATTTATTGAATTCTTACTTTGAGTCAAAATTGTGATTTGAGAAGAATTACTGCATCTTGTCCTTACAGCAAGTCAGAGGAGTTAGGGAGAAAGAGCAAAAAAGAAAGACAGACTATGATTACTAATACAATCATGATTTTACAGATGAAAAAAGTGAGTATTAGTGAAAATAAGGTTAGTGAAAGTGAAGAAGTGCATAATTTAGAGAGAATTACATAATTTGCCAACACAAATGTAACACCTGAATTTAGCTACATTCTAACTAAAAGTAAATTCTTCAACAGTGTGTTACTTTCAAATCTGATCTCTAAGATAAATATACGCAACATAAGAAGATTGAGATTGTCCATTTTATTCAGTCATGCATTCACTGATTTTACATTTATTCAATATTTAGTTTCTTCCAGGTACAAGACTGATCTTAAAACAGTGAAAAATAAGACGCAGCTTGAACAATGTAAAAACTAACACAAACATGGTTATGATGTGTTAAGTGATGTAATATGGTATTTTAAAAGTACTTTATGAATAGTGATCTGCTAAGGAATATAGAGAAGTCTTCATAGAAGTGATGCATTTTTTTTAAAAAATTAGTTTTTTGGGGAAAGGAAAGGAAGAATGGCATTCAAGATGAGGAAATAACACTTGCAAACAGACGGACATGTAAAAGGTGAAGCACAATGGGTGGATGAGGGAACAGGAGAAATGAATGATAATGGCCAGATTTCAAGCTTAAGGACTGGGTGATGGTAACTTCATTATTAGACCAGGGAAATAATACAGGAGACAGGTTGCTCAGGGAAAAGGGAGTTTATGAAGTCAGTTGAATCAATAGATACTAAATAGTTGTGTCTGGCATTCAAAAGAACAATCAGCACAGGATAAATAGATTTGGATGGAAATCATGGATACTATTGTTAGACATATCACTGTAGTGTTTGAAGTATGTAAAATTACTAACTTATAAGAATAAAAAGGAGCCGGGGACTAGCTAAAGGCAAGTAACAGAGAAGAAACAACAATAATGAAGGAAACTGAGAGGAGCTGATACAGGAAGAAAATTAGTTACTCACAGCTACACTTGAAAATGGTATTAGAGAAAAGGGTTACAAAGAATAGTAAAAGTATTAAAGTGTGCAAAGATTTACTTTTACTTTAGTAGATTCAGAATCATCACTTTAAATCTTATACTTACATTATCTCTTTACTGGAGGAGAAGGGGTCACATTGAAGTTATTGTAGAAATGGTACATAGGCTTAGGTTGTTACGGGAATCTTAACTGACAATGAGTGTTACGGAAGAAATAAAAAGACTGAGAACTCCTCTGTAGGTTTGTGTTTCTGCTAATTGGCCAGGTTATGTAGCCTTTCAGAAGCCTGTTTATTCATTGATAAAATGATATTATCTGACTCATATCATAACAAGAACTAAACAATTATATTACCATATGTGGCGCTGGATATTGGAAAGTACAGTCAGAACTTACAGGCTCTTGGAGGATTTGCTCAAACTTACAATTCTAAGTAAAACTATTAATAGAACACTAGTTAGTTCACTCTGGTGAGCTCTGATGGAAAAAACCTTAGACATATTATTTAAAAGAAGATTTTACCTGGAAATTAAAATAGCTAGAGATGCAGGAGCTTGAAAATATTTCATTCCTGTTTGCACTCTGTGCTCTGAAACTGGAAATTTATCAGTGCTAAACTCATGCTATTGTTCAATATAAGCATTCATAAAATGTTAAATCCATGAAATTCCATTAACACTTAAAAAGTAGACAGTGGCTACCTTCTATTGACATTGGCACACAAGTGGATGTCTGTTGCTTGTTCTTATCTCTAACTTAAGAATTTTAAAAAACTGAAAATCTAGCAGGAACTGTGTCATCTGTGTATAAAAAGGGTAATGATTTCGAGTCTGAATTTCAGCATCTTCCAAACTTAAAACAAACAAAAATTGATAGACTGTGTATGAAGACAAAACAAAATAAACCAGTTCATATTTAGGGCAATGGAACTACTTAATTAAAATTGCCCAATTGAAGGTCAAGTTTTAATCAGGAAAGAATGTGGATGCCACAGTCTAGTTATTGACTTTGTCAGCCAATTACACCCCCTTCAGTGCTGAACACATGAGGCTGAGCCCAGAATGAGTCGCAACAGCATCTGTCTCTGACCTCATTTCAAAACCTAATATCATGCTTTATGAATGATCCATTGTTCTATATTTTCTGCAATGTTTTAGATTTCCATCATACAGTATGATTGAAAATGGAAGTAAAATAAATCATTTAAGCTATTTGAGGTGTCACTCAATAAGAAGTTCTTAAATCCAGAAGCATGAGTTGCTTTGAAAGGTGGAAAAATGCCCTTATTTCTCTCATTGTCTGCTTTTGTCAAAATGAACACAGAGCGCAGGGCATAGTGCTGCATACCTGTTATCCCAGTACTGAGGAGGCTGAGGCAGGAGAATTGTTGCAATTCTGAGGCCAGTATGGGCTACACAGTGAGTTCTACATAGTGAGACCTGGTGTAAAAACAAACAAAAGTCCGAGATGAAACAAAACAAAAACGCACTGGGAAAAAGGCAAAATGTCAGTGGAATGAAGAAAGGAAGAGGGTCCACGCTTCTGAGCGATCAGTACACTGACTTATGAGTTGGTGAATACATTATTTTCCTTACTGAGTGTACTCTTAATTTTTTGTTATTTGCATTAGTCAGTAGTGTACAGGGGACCCAGACCTTATTCGTGTACATCAGTGGGTTCTTCTTAGGGAATCCTTAGTAACTATGTCTTCTAGTGCTTGATAGTATTGTTTTCCCTTGAATATCAGGGCCTGTACGCTGTGGGGAATTTTCTGCCGAGTGAAGAGAGTATGTTTCAGCACAGAGAAGCCCTCAGGTCTCTAACAGACCTCAATCAAGACCCCAGTCGGGTTTTATCAGCTAAAAATGGCAGCAGCAGTGATGGAATTGCTCACACTGAAGGCATCCTTAACCGAAACCACAGAGATGCTAGCTCCTTAACAAACCTCAAAAGGGCCAATGCTGACGTAGAGATCATCACCCCTCGGAGCCCTATGGGGAAGGAGAACATGGTGACCTTCAGCAACACCCTGCCCAGAGCCAACACTCCGTCGGTGGAAGACCCTGTCAGAAGGAACGCGAGCATTCATGCCTCTATGGATTCTGCTCGATCCAAGCAGCTCCTCACACAGTGGAAGAATAAGAATGAAAGTCGGAAGTTGTCTCTGCAAGTTATGGAGAATGAGCCGGGGCAGTCACCGCCCAGATCCATAGAAATGAGGTCCAGCTCAGAGCCGAGAGTCGGCGTGAACGGAGAGCACCACGGTCCTAGCAATCAGTACCTCAAGATCCAGCCCGGCACTGTCCCGGGCTGTAACAACAGCATACCTGGAGGGCCCCGGGTGTCCATTCAGTCCCGCCCCGGCTCCTCTCAGTTGGTCCACATTCCTGAGGAGACCCAGGAAAACATTAGCACTTCTCCCAAAAGCAGCTCGGCTCGCGCTAAGTGGCTGAAGGCAGCTGAGAAGACGGTGGCCTGCAACCGGAGCAACAGCCAGCCGCGCATCATGCAAGTGATCGCCATGTCCAAGCAGCAGGGCGTCCTACAGAGCAGCCCCAAGAACAACGAGGCCAGCACGGTCTCCTGCACCGGCTCCATCCGCTACAAGACCCTGACAGACCACGAGCCCAGTGGGATCGTGAGAGTGGAGGCTCACCCAGAAAACAACAGGCCCATCATCCAGATTCCGTCCACCGAGGGCGAGGGCAGCGGCTCCTGGAAGTGGAAGGCTCCTGAAAAGGGCAGCCTGCGCCAAACTTACGAGCTCAACGACCTCAATAGGGACTCCGAAAGCTGCGAGTCCCTGAAAGACAGCTTCGGCTCTGGAGATCGCAAGAGAAGCAACATTGAGAGTAATGAACATCACCACCATGGAATCACCACCATCCGCGTCACCCCAGTGGAAGGCAGCGAGATCGGCTCAGAGACGCTGTCCATCTCTTCCTCCCGCGACTCCACCCTGCGAAGGAAGGGCAACATCATTCTGATTCCCGAAAGAAGCAACAGCCCCGAGAACACCAGAAATATCTTCTACAAAGGAACCTCTCCCACGCGGGCTTATAAGGATTGAGTGATGAGCATTCAGTCGTTTGGGTGACCTCTCCTCCCACGTGTTGATTCTATCTGTTTCAGAGGATTAGGAAATTTCTCGCCAAATTAGACTGTTCACCATCAGCCTGGAATTCTACTAACTCTTGAGAACTACCATGCTAAACCTGTAGACTTTACATCAAGGGAGGGGTAAAGCACAATGCAAGAACCTAACTAATGTGATGATGTGACGAGTTTTCTTCTTAAAACCCGTCATCCAATTTCAAAGGTTTTGCAGAGGGTGGTATCAAAACAAAGTGGTTTCTGTCTATGTATACTATTTTACTTCCTGAATGTGCCAACTTTGGAGATTTTTCTTTATAATTAGCTGTGGGAATCAAGAACACACAGGTTTTTCCCTACAGCAGAGGCCATGCAGTATTATATATTCACTTTGCAGAATCTGCACCTCAAACTCAGTATGGGTGGTGCTGGTTATTATAGTACATATACCATGTAAACTCTCAGACTCTATTTAGCTGTGAAGTAGTGGTGTGCAATTCCTTGTCAAAGAAATGCTACTTTATTAAGACGATGCTGGCTACTTTGTGTTAGAGTAGGACACCTGCAGCTTCCCCCATAGTGGCTCTCACAGTAAAAATAAAAACAAAATGTCATATGTGCATTTCTTCAAAATTATACTTTCTGTAACATCAAAAATTGTGTAGGAATATTTTCAGTGGAAGGGAATATCTAGTACTTTCTCTGCATAGTTTTTCTGCTGCTTACTTTTTATTTAAGTACAGGTACTGTTAATGAAGGATCTGTTCCTTTGTGAGTAAATTTGCATCATTTGAAAAGCATATTGTTTTAGAGAATTTTTTGAAGTTGTTGTGATTATATTTTGCATTTTATGGCTTCTCTTTAATTTATTACTTAAATTTTTTGATATTCTAGATATGTTCTATTTTAAAAGCAAAACTAGCAATTGACATTCCTTGAGCAAAATATACTGCTGTGAAGTTACACACAAGAAATCTGAGCCAAAACTTGACATTGTGGGTTACGTTGCCAGAAATGTTGGTGAAATCTATCCTTAGATGTCTCTGACTGGCCACTTTAGGTTGCCATCTTAATGAGTAAATAATCCAAAACTTTCATTTTGTCCCAGACTGCTTTTCTTTTTCAGTATCCTGACAACCAGTAAATTAAAATCACAGTGGTTAAGTTTTAACCTATTCCCTAAAATATTTCTGTGAACTGAGCACCAATGAGAAGAATCTGGGGGGACATGCAAATTGATAAGTAAAAGTATCTCACAATATAAATTAAGAATGTATCTCTTCAAAATATCCGAACAGACACAGCTTTAGTGGTAAACAGGCAATCAACAGTTTTTGCTACCTATTTCTAATTAAACCTTGAGCCTAAATCAAAGGAAGCTAATACTGTCAGTGAAAAGACAAAAAAAATTTTTTTTGAAGTATTTTCCAAGTTAAATATTTAAAGTGTGAAGAAATATTTGGTTCTTGGAATTTGGCATTAAACCTTTTTTTTTTTTTTTTACACCATTTCTTAAGACTTCTAACGTACACTTGATGATTGCCAAGAGAATAAATGGAAACAACATGGGCTGGTTGATCTGACCTTAGTTCATTTTCAATAAGAACAAGAGTTGTTCAGAGATGAACAGCATCACATCATTATCAGTTTCTATGGGAAAAGGGCAGGGCTTTCTAGAGAAGTCAACCTCCTAAAGCATTAGGAATTTAGCTGAAACCAGCAAAATTGAAAACTTGGCAATAAAATACAGACTCAACCATATCCCTTCTGGCAATTTCCTTCGCAAAGAAGGAAGTGGGAGTAAGATGCTGCCTTTCCCACTTCTTACCATCGCTACCATCGTGACACTCCCACTGGCTTTTGCCAATGTATAGAGGGAAAGATGAGCTGGTTTTAGTACTCTGAAGAAAAACTAAGCTGCAGCATTTCAGGTGCAGTGTGATATTTCCTAATCTTTCATATTTCTTAACAAAAGATTTTAAAGTACTTCTCTAGTCATTGAATTTTTTTTCTTTACATAATATTGATATATTCTTTTTCTACTCAAAGTGCCAAAGGCTACAGTTTTTAATGACTTAACTAATTGTACCACATTGTTAAGGAAATATATGATAGACACTATAACTCAGACCTCTGCATGTATATTTGATAACACATCTTTTATAAAAAATTACAAAAAAAATTGTTTACATTCCACTGGTACCTTAATTTAAGATAAATCAGACTAACAGGTGGTATCTCTTCTTAGTGTTCTATTATCTTATTTGCAAATGGGAGCACTTCTTCCTTTGTTAGGCTGTGCTTTATTGATAAAACCAAGTATTGAATAAAGAGAGTTAATTATCTTTTTAAAGTAAATATATTATGAATATATATAATATATAAAGTATTGTGTTTAATAAAATGTTATGCAATGTTTTCCAAACTGATAAAGTTTGTAAAGTGCTATAAATGTATTTTGTTAAGTACAGATCAAAGCTATTGTGTGAGTATATTGTGCTAACATCATAGAAATAAAGATTAGATTTCTTCATCAAAACTGAAATATTTTGGTTTTTACTTCAGAGTATGAATGAGTAACAACTTGGCTGATAGGAAACCAGACCAGGAGCTAGAAATTAGTCAGAACTTATTAAATTCATAATTATTTAGAAAATAGAAAATCACACTAAGGAAGAAGTTTGTCAAACACGTTTCTTGTTCATAATTTTTACTTTATGTTTATTAAAGGAGCCCCTTTAAACTTAACTTAGATGTAGGTTATTTTACTATCAATACCATTATTCTATCAATATTACAGAATATTATTGCAAAGAAAATAGTAGTCAAGATTGAGTGTTCAGAATCAGTTTTTGACTAAGAGTAGTACTGTGCATATTTCCTGAAATATTACCACCCTTTGTGCACCCATGGGCATGAATGTTGCAGTTTTTTTTAAAAGATTCCTTCACTATTTCTTTTAAGCCACTAAGTTCTCATTATATGAGTTTCATTGTCAATACTTCTGTACCTCATTAGAAGGTATTAACATAAGTTCTCAGACCACAACCAGGATTTATGCTTTATGATGTTTGAGTGGCATGTAGAATGAAGGATGAAGTTAAGAGTTGTCCAGGAATACCACCAACTCCAAAAAACTGCCCCGCAAATCAAGTTTATTGACTACTAAGCAATTATATCATGACTGTTGCCTAAGGAAGCGTTATAACACATGAAATAACAATGTCTTACTTCTAATGACTGAAACACCTCTCTCAGTTTTGAGGTTTTTCATCTCAAAAACAGGAACATTACACTTTATAAAGGATAGCTGCAAGTCACTTCTAAATTTCTATGAATCAGCATTATGTATTTTATCTAGTAAACAAAATTATTAATATGATAGTAGAAAATAATTTCCTGACCTAAAATGACTACAATGACCACAAGATTAATAGAGGCAAACTGATCTGGATTCCCGAGAGTCTGTATCAACCCCTTTGCCACATAATGTATCAAAATAGATGACTTACACACATGCACCACTGGCTCCAGTGCCTTTCTCATGAGGAATCAGATGAGTGGATTCTGGGTTATACAGCTAAAAAGCCATCACTAGGGACATGCAACTGCTGCCTTTTAAAGATTGAGTCCAGATTTAATGTCATTTTGTATTATTTTATATTATAGGTCATTTTATATTTTATTATTTTAGGTGAAAGGGAATATAAAAAATTATGTGTGATCCAGAGCACAATTTAATTAAAATAATGCAATTAATAGAAGGTAAAAGAAATTGAAATGGTTTAATACAGAATGAAAACATGGCCTGCAAAGTGAAGAATTGTCTGCTGATGATGCAGGACTTAATTTTCTCTGTCGACTGTATATGCCTCCTACATTTAATTCCCTAGAAAGTTTTTAAAATATTCCAGTGCTAAATATTCCACTTTGAAGACAACATAGATCTTAGTAATAGTATATAGATTATGCTAGCTAATGTCTAGCTATACAAAATCATCAGTGAGCATGCTACCTAGTTGCAAGAAAATATTTAGATGAACCACTTGATCTGGATATATTATTTCACTGCTCAATTACTAGTCAATGGAAGTCCCAAATTATGTGTATTTATGCACCACAGACAATAATGAAAAGCACAGCTCGACTGAGTGCAGCTACATTTCTGTAACCAATTCTGTTCAGCAAACTTGCTGAACTCCCTCTGCATCTCCTTTGTACTCCCTGCTCTTAAGATTCATGATCACTGCCTGTGAGAAAACCTATCAAAATGCTAAAGTTACCTTTTGAAAAAGGTACATGTGACCTTTAGGGGAATTAATTTGAACAAGGAAACACATAAAAATTGTATTCATAGGAAATCTCCTTTTCTCTTAATCACCTCAGTTCCAACTCTATCTTCCCCACTCTGGGTCTAAATTAATGACAAGATATTTATAAAGACATGAAGAATCTTTTTGTACATTGACAGAATGTGTCAAAGATTTAAATATAAACTGTAAATCTTCTATTAAAAAAACAGGAGAAAATTCTTGGTTTCCAAGATGAGTCTTTTATTAGATACTTATTTTGAAATATTTTCCCCCTTGTCTATAGTTTATCTTTTCCTCCTCCCAACAGGATCTTTCCTTTATGCCTCTAGGGCTGTCTAATGTATTTATGTATAATTAACAAATAAAAATTGTATGTACTTAAGGTGTACCCTGTGGTGTTTTGATATAGCTACAAATTATGAAATAATTACCACAATGAAATAAATTAATGCTATTACCCCGCACAATTACCATTTTTTGTGTGTGAGAATGTGTAAGACCTATTCAAGTAAATTTCAAGTAAAAAGATAGTACAAACTTAAGTCACAATACTTCACATTAAATCTCCAGAAATACTTCATCACGCATAAATGAAACTTTTTATTCTTTGACCAACATTCACCCATTTATCCAAGTCCCTAGCTCCTGGTAACTACCACTGTGCAGTACTTTCTTAATGGTACAATGAAGTGGACAAAATAGGTGGAATATTTCACCAAAGAGGATACACAAATAGCACATAAGCAATATTCAATATAACTAGCCATTTGTGAAATGAAATTTAAAACTACAATGAGATGTTGCTACACACCTATAAAAATGATGAAATTAAAAACAATAATATAAAATGCTGCTATTAGTGTAGAAAACCTGAATTGCTCATGCATTCTGATGGGAATGCAAAATGGTACAATTATTCCAGGAAGTGGTTTGGCAATTTATTTTGAAAACTAAATGTTACCACACAACCCAGTAGACACAGTTTGAGCATTTTTTCCACAGAAATGAAATTCTTTGTCTACAAATCAAAATATATATATGTATGTCTTTTTAAATATATATATATATGTATATATATATATAAGCCGGGAGCGGTGGCGCACGCCTTTAATCCCAGCACTTGGGAGGCTGAGATAGAAGGACCGTTGTGAGTTCGAGGCCAGTTTAGGCTACAACACTAGCACAAGGCCGGCCTGAGCTACATAGTGCGACCCTGCCTCAAAAAACTAGGGCTGGGAGTTTGGCTTAGTGGCTTAAGTGCCTGTCTGGCAGGCATGAGGCTGTGAGTTCAATCCCCAGTGCCGCAAAAAAATAAATAAATACACACACACACACACACACAGGCTGCTTTTTTCAATAACAACCAAAAACTGAGAACAATTCAGATGTCTTTCAGTGGGCGAATGGTTAAACAAGCTGTTATACAACCATACAATGGAATACTATTCATCAATAAAAAGAAATGAATTACTGATACATGCAACAGCTTAAATGAACTTTCAGGGAATTATGCTAAATGAAAAAGCTAACATAAATCATTTATATGCTATATGATGAAATATAGCATGAAATAAATTATACAAATATAAGCAATCCATATCTAGAGAGGTATAATTATAATTTCCTATCAGGAATAGGGATAAGGTGGAGGAAGACAGGACAAGAAGTTTCATCAAGATGACACAGAAGTGGCATCCATATTTTATAACTCATCACTTGGCTCAACTCAAATCTTCTGTCTTTCCTAAAGATATGGAAGAATGCTTCCTAGGACTTTTTTTTTTTTTTTTGGCGGCACCAGGGATTGAACTCACAGCCTTGCGCCTGCCAGGGCAGGTGCTTAAGCCACTGAACCAAACTCCCGGCCCTGGTTTTTTGAGGCAGGGTCTCACTGTGTAGCTCAGGCCGGCCTTGCGCTAGCGTTGTAGCCCAAGCCGGCCTCGAACTCACAACGATCCGCCTACCTCAGCCTCCCGAGTGCTGGGATTAAAGGCGTGCGCCACCACGCCCGGCTCTTCCTAGGACTTTTAAATCCTCCTTTATCCTTCAAGACTAAATCTCAATCTCCTTTTATGCAATTTTAGAACTGAAAGGGACCTCAGAGAGTACTAATCCCTTTGTGTCTGATCTCTGTAATCACCTAAATTTTACACTGGAGAAAAGTATAAAATACAGAGAAACAATTTACTCAGTCACACAACTGTTGGGTTTCAATGCTTATTTCTATTCACGTCTTAATCCCTCCTGAGTAGCTCACCACACAGACTGAGAACCCAATAAGTGATTTGAAATGAATGAATCCTCTTAAAGTCTCAAAAAGGCTAACCTAACCTTTCCCTTTTGAGAATACTTATAGATTTTTTGAGAATGATTAATATATTTACTTAATCATTTAAATGTATTATTAATTTGATTAATGAGGAATTTAATATTTAGACTAAATTCTAAACTCATGATAAGTACTATCTATCATAACAAGTGTCCAATAACTATAAGAATAATTGAATGAGAACAGTATATTCTGTGAATAATAAAGTCATTTAATAACATAAGTGATAGAATTTAATGCATAAAGGAAAGAATGAGAGTATTTGGGAGAGACAGAAATGTGTGTCCATTTGATTGTGCCCTGAACTTCCACAGTTCCCAAAACTCCATTCCAAAACTTAGCAGCCAAATTTCAGCTGTTTGTTTTTCCTTTTCTTCTTTGAAGCATTTTTAAAAAGTGTTGACATAATACAAGCCAGATCTCTCGGAACAAACTGTCTCCTTATAATACTTGTGATTTAACGACAGTTGTTTTTTCAAATGTTCCCACCTCCACAATCGTCTCTGTAGAGAAGACAAGTGCCAATAAACAGCACCTTCATGTTCTATCACTAGAAAAACCCAGAAAACTCAAAAAGCCCTCTTTATAGTCAAGCATTCAAGGTTATTTTTTAAACTCAAAGTCAACTATAAGAATCAAAGATTTATAATGATTTCTTTATAGGTAACATACCCACTCATCTCTTGATCTTACCCAATTTACTACTAGGAAATTGCAATTTTTTTAAAATTTTGGATTAGTGAAAGAGTATTTTGGTAAACTCAGTTTTCCTGTCTTTAGAAGACAGATTATAAATTAGGGTAGCTACAGAAATTGAATGATTAGCTATATATAAAATACTTAAAACATCAAGTGACATTTTATCAGTAGTATATAAGTGTTAGGTCTTATGCTCTAGCAGAATTATGTGACTTTTTCATCTCTAGTCCTTACCTCTCTCTAGAACTCTGAACTCAAATGCACAACTGCCTATTTGACTGATATCACCACTTAAATATCTATATACAATCATTGCATGTTTGAAGTACGTTTCCTGATTTTATCTCCCAATTTTAGTTCCCTTTTTAGTGCTAGCAAACAGTTCTCTGATCATAACTGCTAAAGAATAATTCTAAACTATATACTTAATCTATTCTTTTCCCTCACCAGTTCACTATCAATTCAAATCCTATCAACTTTACCACTAAAATATTAACTAAAATTCCCTTTCCCTATCATCACTACCTTAACCCTTAAATATGCCACTATAAGCTCATGACACTTACCCAGTCATAGGTCCCCTACAGTCCTCATACTGCAGGCAGGATGAATTTTTTAAAGACACAAATCATATCAGCTATTCTCCTAAAATTCTCCAGATGGCTTAAAGAATTTCAGGTTCTAAAAACATTAAAATTTCAGATATGGGTATCCAGTTCTCTTTACTGGCAGATAGAAGTTTCCTAATAAATTAGCTTCAATATTCAGTACCTGTAGCCGGGCGCGGTGGCACACGCCTTTAATCCCAGCACTCAGGAGGCTGGGGTAGGAGAAGCATTGTGAGTTCCAGGCCAGCTTGGGCTACAACGCGAGCGCAAGGCCGGCCTGAGCTACATAGTGCGACTCTGCCTCAAAAAATTAGGGCCGGGGGTTTGGTTCAGTGGCTTAAGCGCTGTCTGGCAGGCGCGAGGTTGTGAGTTTGATCCCTGGGGTTGAGAAAAAAAAATTCAGTACATGTGACATGTGGGGATGTAGAATGAGCTTAGGCTGAGGAGACGACATACTGAGAAAAGGCTGTCACTTCCTTCTTTATTTCAACATCTCTGTGAAATCTAAGAATTTCTAGGGACCCCAGTTAGCTCTGCTTCTTTTATTGTTATAGACACACCAAAAGGTTTCCTTTAAGCAACAATAAACAGTCATTATTTAGTCAATGCACTTATATTCAAGATAATATGCTAGATTTACATATTTCAATGCTTCATCACAGTGATGAAAAACAGGTTTTCAAAGATCACCAAGATTCTTCCATTGTTCTATTTGGGAGGAAAAACAAGTCAGTGTGTGTTTCAACACTTTTTCCAGAACATAATCTATTAATTCCTACTTTCCTAAAAATTAAACAACTCTCAATATATGACCAAGTCACAGGATTGTTAATAACAAACTCTTCAACATGCACAAAACAAGGTCAAAATTTAGATCTTTTCCTTACAAATGTACATAACAGGTCAGAATAGTCTTTCCATTACTATTCTTGGCTTGCTTTGAAGTGCCCAGTCTTGGTAGGAATGTGAATATGGTAGATGTCAAAATTATCAGTGAGCAGTCTAGTAACTATTTTCCTACAAAATATCCTCTCTTGGATAAAGTCCTCTGAGAACAGGGCAAAGCTAATATGTTCAGATGGCAGTAGGGTTAGCAATAAGTAATTCTTATGTCAAAATTTGACTTTATTCCAGTGCTCACCAGCTTCCAAGGCAGTGGCTTTTGGGCGGCTGGCAGCTGCTGCTGCAGTTAGCACCCAAGAAAAAGTGAGATCTGTTTATTCAGTGTGTTGGACCCTATAGTTGTTCTTACTGATCTAGCTCCAGCCCCCACTTACTGGAATTTCACATCCTCTTTAGCTAGATCTCCTGTCTGACTCCAGATGAGGCTGTGCTACTATAGAGTCGTGCTACTCATCTCTTTTCAGAGAAACCCTGTGGCAGACCCCTAGTGCACAGCTCAGATGGCTTCTATTTTCCTATCTGGCATATTTAGAAACTTCTGTTGCCAACATGGCAAAGAAGAACCAAGACTCATTGGGAAAATTTTTCTTGCTATCTTGTTTTTATCTTTGATCAGCAATTTCCAACAAAACTTTGCACTGGAAGTTTTTCAATATGAATAAGACATCACATTATCTGAGGAGTTCATCCAATGATGAGTCACAAAATGATTTTAAAAGGCATACAGTTTTAGCCATTAAAATCCAAAAGACAGCAATTTGAATCAAAGAGGAGTATCTTTATGAGTAGTAGATGCAGCATTAAGTCAATGTTGTTACAATTATTGATCTCTAAAACTTTGGTAGTTTTCATGTCTTAGAAAAAGAATGTATTATAAATGATCCAATTATTGCAGTCAACTAATCAGGGAAGAATCTCACTGCAACTTGATAAATTAAGAAAGGTTCTAAGAAAGAAATAGAGATTTCTAACCATACTTTTAAGAAAACTGGACTATTTACAAAAAGAAAAGCCAACTTAGTAAAACATGTCTTAAAATCTCAAAACAATTAGTCTTCACAGATGCACTCGCGAAGTCAGCATAAATTTCCTCAGTGTTAAGTAAATTATATGTAAGTATCCAGAGTAATATTCTTAAAATTTCACATAACCTAAAAATTAGAAACAATAGATTTTTAGAGTATTGAGTTACAAGTATATCAGTCAAAGTGTCAATCAGAGTTGCATGGCGTTTGTAAAAGGTGGTACCTGTGAATCACGCAGTAAACGGTGACAACGATAGTAGATTTTATAATGCATCTTAGCCCACTCACTATACAGCAGTAGGCCACACATATTTATTGCTTCTTGTGTCACATCTTTCACTAGAAACAGGAAAGGAAAATGTCCAGTAAAATGCAATCACTTCACCACACATTCAACTTCTCTCTCTTCCCAAACTTCAGTAAAGCAAATACAAGAAAGCAATATATGTGGTAATAATACATGTAACATGTAAAAAAGACAAATATAGAAGACAAAGGAAAAAATACAATATCAAGTAGAAATGGCATGCAAATATTTTAAATTATTTATAATCAAAGGAGCTACTTTAACTACATTAGTTTAAAAACAAATAAAATTTACAATCTGGATATCTATGAAGGTATAACATTAAAAAGAAAAAAAACCTTTGAAAGACTGATCTCTGGAATGCTGTAGGTACTCTAGTAGATAGGTGTATTTTAGGCAAAAAAATAAAAATGGCCTTGTAGAAAATGTGTACATAGGTTATTTGCCTCCCTACCATACTTTCTGTCTGTGTACAATCACCAAACAACCCTTTCCTTGGAGAAGACAGAAGTTTACTTTTGGAGTAAGTGAGTAAGGTAATGGGAATCATGATTAATGTGCAAGACTCAAAACAAGGGCATGTGAAAGTCTGACCTATAAGAATCCCAGCTTTTTATTCCACTATTTATTTGTTTGGTTGTTTGTTTTTGGCAAAATACTGCAGTTAGTTGATGCAACTCTCTTTCTTTCCCAAAGAAACATGAAATTGAATGATCTTTTTCTAGCAAAGTGAACTGTTACATAGAAAGTACTCCCACCTGCTGACATTTGGTGATCCGACTTAAAAGACTTACTCCCTGATCTTCCTAGAGTATTCCAATAATCAAATGCAGTGCTCACCCACATCATTACTAATCAACACTTTAGTGCTTTCCAAAAATTTTAATTTATGGCAAAATATTAAGTATTCCTTTGAAGTTTATATGTGAAAAATGAAGATCAATGTAAAACACTCAATAAAATAGTACTATAAAAACTAAAATTCAGAAAGAACAAATCTTTGAGAGAAAAATAAAAACATTCCAAAAATAAAGAAAGATATTTTATCTATAAAAAGGAAATATGATACATGAAAAAAATCTCAAAATACATAGTAATTCCTGAAAATTAAAAGTAAGATAAAAATTCTAAAATCTGACAAATATTTAAAAGACAAAATTAGAAAATCTCCTGAAAATTAGGAAAAAGAGACAAATAAATGAGCAGTGGAGATGGGGGAGAGGAAAATCAGAATACTAATCTTTAATATTTAAGATTAAAAAGTATTGAACAATATTAGAATACTTCTCAGGATTGAAGGATCTACAAAAAATCCCACTAAATGATTAAAACAATACTAAATATAAAGAATCACACCAAGATAGCATGCCAAAATTTAAAAGCAATGAGAATAGTTTTACTATTTCCTTAGCGACTAAAAGAGAAAGAAGAATCAGATGGCATCAGTCTTCCCAAACTTCAACACTTGAAGCCCAAATACAGTAGAACAAAATTTATAAATTCAAAATTAAGAATGATAATTATTTTAATCTAGGACTAGATATCTCAATAAACCATTAAGCAAAAGTACTAGCAAAAGGAATTTTAAAAAAAGATATGGCCTCAGAAAAAAATATTTTTATAGACTATTATGTAATGCAACCATTTTTAAAATGTACTCATTTAAAATCCATAATGATCCAGTCTGTTTTTATGCTAGTAGCATGCTGACTTGTTTGTAGTAACTTTATAATATATTTTGAAATCAGGTAATATGATGCTCCCAGCCTTGAGTTTTTTTTTGTTTGTTTGTTTGCTTGTTCATTTGTTTTTTGCTGTTTTTTGTTTGTTTGTGTGGTGTGTGTGTGTGTTTTTGCCTTTGTTTTGTTTTGCTCAGTGTTGTTTTTACTATTAAGGTCTTTCATGGTTCTGTATGAACTTTAGGATTATAATTGCTATTTATTTTAAAAATGACATTGGAATTTGGATAATGAGTATATTAAATGTGTAGATCTCCTTGGGTAGTAAGGACACGGTTGCTACAGTAATTCTCCCATTCCTTGAACATAGAATATCTGTCCTTTTATCAAACCATTTTAAATTTTTTTCTGAAACTTAAATAGTTGTTAATATATAGATCTTTCACCTCTTCAGCTAAATCCTTTTTTTGATGCAATCATAAATGAGATGGTTTTCATCATTTCCTTTTTGGATAGTTTGTTATCCAAAAGGAATACTTGTAGGAATACTACTAGTTTTTGTACATTGATTTTGTATCCCACAACCTTACTGAATAGTATTTCTAACAACTCTAGCAATTTATGATGGAATTGTTAAGATTTTCTATATAAACACAGATATATCTTCTAAGTTACAGAATAGAACCCCTGAAAAATAAATTCGTATATAACCAATTAGTTGATTTTTGACATAGATGCCAAGAACTTACAATTCTCACTGAATGTTGCTAGGAAAACTGGCTATCCAAATAGAGAGGAATGAAATTAAACCCTTATCTCTTTCCAAATACAAAACCAGCTCAAACTTTATTAAAAATTTGAACATAAAACCTGAAACTGTAAAATGAATCCTTAGAAGAAAATGTAGGGGGAAATCTCCACAACACTGATCTGAACATTTAGTTCTTAGGTATGAACCCAATAGTACAGGTCCCAAAAGAAGAAATAGATAAAGTGAATTACATCAAACTGCAAATTTTTGTGCTGTAAAGGAAACAGCAGCGTAAAGTGAAAACCCCTAGATTAGGAGAAAAATCACAAACCATATATTTGATAAAGGGGTAAAATATAATACATATTATAGGAAAGTCAAAGAATTCAATAGCAAGTAAGAAAATAATTGGATTTTAAAAAGGCAGAAGACTTAAATAGATATTTTTCAACAGTTTGCCCACAAATGGCCAACAGATACGTGAAAGAATGATCAACACCATTAATTGTCAGTGAAATGCATGTTAAAGTTGCTAAAAGATACCAACTATACCTGTTAAAATGACTATTATCAAAAAGATAAGATACAACTTTGTAAGAGATGTGGAGAAGTAAGAACTCTTGCACAGTGTTCATGAGAATGTAAATTAGTATAGCCATTACAGAAAACAGTTCAAAACATTAAAAATAAAGCTATTGTATGATCCAGCAATCTTGCTACGGGATATCTATCTGCCATCTAGGAAATCAGTATATTAAAGATGTATGTACAGTTCTGTATTTATTGGAGCATCATTATAATAAACATGACATGAAATCAACCTTAGGATCCATAAGTTAAGCAGAGAATAGAATGGTGTTCATCAGACTTTGGGGATCTGGTGATAGGAAAAGGGGAGATGATGCTAAAAGGATACAAAATTTCACGAGGATAGGAGGAATGAATTTTAGTGATCTATTACATAGCATGGTTGACATAGTTGATAATAAAGTATTTTATGTCTCAAAATTGATGAAAGAGTAGATTCTAAATAATCTCACTTTGAAACTAAGTGACACGAAGAATGCATTAACTATCCTGATTTAATTGTACCATAGTGTAAACACATAAAAACAGCATGTTCTACCCTATAAATATATATAACTAATTAAAAAATAAATGTTTTTTTATTTAATGGGCCATTCTAAGTATGGCTCTATGTGGTAGACATCTAGTATGGGGAAACATGTTTCTTGTTTCATGATGCTTATGAAGTGCTTTTGATCTGCATCAAAAAATGAAAGAGTAAACACAAAGAAGATATCAGAGTCGATCCCACACGTCTAACAGATACAACTATTGAAAGGAAATCTCAGAAGTCTGTTACTAGGTTCAGAAACCAGTTGGTCCAGATTGGAGCAAAATGCTGATGGGTGGTGAGAGAGCTGTCACTAGAAACAGAGTTGGATGAAGTGCATCTGAAATGTTGGAGCATCTGAAAGAATTATTGATAGAAATTTGACAGACTCTAGCACTTGGCATAGATTACCAACTGAAACTTTAAAGAAAAAACTAAGTAAATCATTACAGCATCTATTGAGCCAGTCAAGCTGGCAATCATGATTAACAAGTACATTAATCCATAGAAATTATTGATGAAGGTGGGAGTCCTTGTCAAGACCAGACATACATGTTTCTCCACTCTACTAAGTCTAAATACTAAATAACATCTATGCTAGAGAATGAGGTGCTCCACTATTCACTTTTCTGCTGAGCAAATCAAACTGGTAAAGTATTATAGAAGACAGGAAAATTCTCACTTCAAATTGACCTTGAGAGCATATAAAAATGAAGTCTCGATAACTCCTTCATTATTCATATTAACTACTGTGTCACCATTTTTAAACAATTTTTATTTAAATATCTATAAAAGTTAGTCCATGTCATACCTACCAATCATCAGGCAATTTTGTTACTTTCTGAACTAATCAGAAAGTAACCACAAGACCTATATGAAAAACCCCATTCTAAAGTATCAGTAGCAGGTGGAATATTCTGCTAAGATAGACTTAAAGGCCAATATGAATGCCATTCCTACAATTCCCCATACCCAACAAATCTTTTCTCCTCTTGATTCCCTAAAAAAGACACGGGGGTGCTAAACAGTCTTCTATGATTTTTGAGGTGATATTACTCTTCCTATTGCAAGCCACTGGAACAATTAAAGTCATGCACCCTCATTCATGTAGCTAATCAGGAGTCTCATTTTCAGTCCCTGTTACTTAGGAGCTAGAGTATTCCATTGTTAAAATGAACCCAATTTCCTGATATCTTCTGTATCCCAAAACTTTCTACCTTTTCCCACAATATGTTTACTAAATCAGATAGCCCAGTTCCTAAATCCCAATAACTGGATCAGTCTATTGGAATTTTCAAGATCCTGTGGTTTTCATCATATCAGCTGCATTCAACTTAATCCTCCAGGAACCAGACTTGTCTCTGCTTTTCCATGATTTCTATTCTAACTTCATGTAGCCTTTCTTCTTCCCTAAATCAAGTCCAGTTTTCCTTCCAATATACTGCACAAATGAATAATATACCCTCATCATACCAGAAGACAGCAAAGTTATTTTCATTAATTCTAATGTGTTTCATTTTTACAATCATGCTGGAGTTTGATTTTATCATCAGTTGAAATTTTAAAACTAAACCAAATGGAATTCCAAATCCATCAGGTATGACAATACTCTATTTTTATTTTTAAAATATTGGGATCTAGCTTAACATTTTTGTACTTTCAAGAGAAGTTATTAGGACAGACATGCACCATATTTGCATTTTACTTCTATCACATTCTCCTTATGTATAGAGTCTATCAATTTCCTCATTTATTCTTATCATAGACAAAATATGTCTAGGACATTTGTTAGAAGAAATGAGTGTTAAACCCAATCTCATAGAGGATGGCAAAGAGTTGTAAGACTCCTAAGGATAAAACTAAGCAAACTGGTTAATTCCATTAGACAATAAGATACAGTGGCTCAGAAAACAGTATATTACTCCCAACACAGTAAAAAGCAACAAATGGTAGCAAAATTCCCTAGTTTCAAAGTCCTTTGAGTTAAAAATATGGGCCACTCGGGTATTTACAGAGGAGGAACCCAAATCTAAGGACTCAGCATTTTCTAGCAAGCAACAAACAAGCCATTTTACCTCCACCAGAAGAAAACAGTACCAGGGTATTTATGCTCTAATCAATTGTGACTACTTCAAACCTTAAATGACAAGTTAAATAAATGATTCTGGATTAAAAGACAGAGGCTTTGCAGCTGAGCATATTCAATGAGAACATACATGGACTATAGGAGATCATAGTAAACTGCTTTTCCCAATTATCTCAGTAGCCCTTAGATACTTCTATTTTAAACAATACTGTCTTAGTAAGTTCTTCATCACTAAAACACTATACTAGACATCCACAATTAAAGGAGTAGAGGTTTATTTTGGCTCACCGTTACAGTTAATGATCGGGTGGCTCAAAGGCAGCAACAGCACAGCATAGTGAGAGAACACAGGAAAAGTAATTTTCATTATGGAAGCTAGGAAGCAGACAGAGAAGTAAAAAGACCAGGAAGGACATATACCCTTTCAGGTTACACCTCCAGTGGCCTACTTCTAACCAGGCCTCGCCTTCAAACAGCAACTCAGCTATGAACTACTGAACTAATCTACTATTTAGTGTCCCCGTGATCAATCACCTTCCAAACATATGACATATGACAAACATACTACAGCCTCCAAAAGGCTCATGTCCATGTCTTCATGCATAGTACATTTAATACAGCTCAGAGTAACCAAAGTCTTAACTGTTCCAGCATTGTTGAGAAGTCAAAGTCCAAGCTCTCCTCTGAGGTTCAAGGCAAACTTTTAGCCTTGAGTCTTTGTAAAAATCAAAAAGAAAGTTAAATACTGCTCATATACATTGGCACAGGGTAAACATTTCTACTTCAAATGAGAAAAAGGGAGAAATAGAAAGGAATGGAACCAAAGCAAGAACTAAACCCTTCAGGGCAAACATTAAATCCCATAGTTCTCTGTCCAGCCATGGTGATATAAGAGCTACAAACTACTTAGGCAGCCCCTCCTATCCTATAGCATGACTGGTTGCAGCTCTGATGCCATCTTTCTTGGGCTATCTTTGCTCACTGCTTGCTGTTTTTCTCAGCTGTGTTCCATATTCCTGGGTTCTCCAATTTCCTGGGACCCCCACTTGCAGCTTTACTTTCACAGCTTCAAAAACCCCCATTCCCCCACTAGAGACATATGTCCTGGTCTTACAGATCTTCTGAAATCTAGGTAGAATCCTACAACAATTCTTGCATTCTAAATGACTCTAAAACCAGCACTATCTGAATAATTCCAGGGTATGCCACCAGCCAACCTAAGCAGCATCAAGTACCCCTTGTATCATAGCTATAGAAGCCTTTGAGCACATGCATGTGTAAGCACTCTAAAATGAATTCCTAAGAACCAATTTTCTAGTTGACCCTTCTCAGCAGGTTACCCTGGAGAGATCTCAAAGCAAAATCTTTCAAATAAGTTTACTTGTACCTTTTATACTCTTGAGAAAGTGAAGGGTGGGATCTTGAGGATTTGTGAGATGTCCTCAAGAAGTTTTTCCTATTGCTCTGATGCAAAAAATTTGATGCCTTTTTAATGCTGACATTTTTTAGCAACCAAGATTTTCTTTGTTCAAACTTTGTAGGTGCTTCCTTTTTGGAGAAACTTCAAACTTTTCAAATGAACTCATATTCCTGATTCTGACTGTAAAATTTGCTAAAAATAAGTAGTGTCCATACTTCAGTGCGAATGTTTGGCTGCCTTAAAATTTCTTTTTCCAGGTTAATTAGGTCAGTCTTTTAAATCTCAGTCTCCTGGAAAATTTTCAGGATGTGAGCAAAATGAAGACAAAACTTCACCAGAGCGTAATATACATGCTTTGAGTCCACTGCCAATGGAATTCTTGTTTCCAAATCAAATTTGAGCCTTGTCTTTAATGTCTGAATTTTAATCAGCAGTCTGGTCTTCTGAGCTCTGACAGAATTTCCCATCAAGCTCTACTTACAGGATTCTAGGGCTCCTCTAGCAAACGTTTCTAAACCTTTCCAAATCCTTCACATAAATCAGTTCCAAAAGCTTCTAAACCACATGATCAAGTACAGTCACAGCAATGATGTCACCTCCAGTACCAAAATCTGTCTTAGTCACTTTCTCATCACTGAGATACAATATTGAATATTAGAATCTCAAAGAAAGAGAGGTTTATTTTTAGCTCAGGGTTACAGCCCATATTCAGTTAACTCCAAGGTAGAAACAGTGTGGCAGAGGGGCCTAAGAGAGGAAAATTTGCTCACATCATGGAATCCAGGAAACATAGAAAGAAAAATGAGGCCAACCAGGGAGATACACTCTTGCAGGTCACATTTCCAGTGACCTTCCTCTAGCCAGACCCATGTTTAACAGCAAGTCTGAACAAAGAAAGCTAATCCATTGATGAGTATAATGTCTCCATGATCCAATAACCTCCAGGCATATGAGGCTTTTGAAGAATATCCTAGATCTAAAGCATAACAATTACAATGGCATATTTGTGATAATTTCCCTATATAAAAAATGAGAAATTTAAGGGTTTGATCTCTCAAGAAAATAATTTTTTCTATTTGTATATTTAAACTTAATTGAATTTATCAAGTTTATAACTTGGGATTTGTGAAATATGTTATAAATATATACCTATATCTTAAAATCAATGCGTAGTTTCACCTAATAGCAAACAAGTACAGTATAAATAATGTCTTGGGGCTATAGTTAGAAGGTCTGAATTTTAGTCTTAAATCTATCACTTGCCTGCAGTGAAATCTTATGGAAGTACTTCTTCATACTTCTAGCACTTCAGTTTCTAGCTGTTATAGTTTGGGTCTTGAATATCATCCAAAATCTTGGATGCTGAAGGCTATGTATCAGGCTTCTAGCATGATCTGTAGGTAGTGGAACTTTTGGGAGATGGGGTCCACTGGAAGGAAGCTAAGTCATTGTGGTATGTCCTAGAACAGGATATTGAGGCCCTGGTCCTTTCTCTCTCTTTTTGCATTCTGACTGCCCTGAAGTGAACAGGTGTCCTCCTCCATGGGCTCCACCTATGATGTTCTCTGCTTCCACAGGACCAAAGCAATAAGGGCAAGTCACCATGGAGTGAAACTTCTGAACAGATAAGCCAAAGTAAACTTTTTCTCCTTTAAAGTTCATTCTCTCAGGCATATTATCACAGTGATAAGAAAATAATTAACATATTGCCTATACAAAACACCACTGTAAAAATAAGTAGCTTATAAAGATTTTGAAAATCAGATGAATAATGAACATACAATTTCTTCTAAAACTCTGAAAGTTCAATAAATAGCCTAGTGAATAAGTTTAGAGTTCACTTAAGACTCACATTTCAACTTACCTATAAATACTTGAAGGAATGAATCCAATGGCTGATGATATACTTAAGTAAATGGTTTCAGTGAATGGTTCAACTATTTCTATGGACTGACATGGCATTTTCAACACTTATGTATTTGTACTTGTAATTTAGCTGACTGCCACTAGGAGATAGTAATGTTATTTGCATTATATAATTAGAATATAAAACTTAGTTTTGATATTTCAATGGAGCAATTCAAATTATAATGAATAATGCCCTGTGTGCCTGCCACCACCACTGGAAAGCTTTCTTCCTGTGGGCAGCCAGCACAGGCAGAGAGATTCAGCCAAATCTGCCCCTGCATGCCCACCACCGCCATTGGAAGGCTTGCCTTCTGTGGGCAGCCAGTGCCCACCGGGAGAATCAGATAGGCACACCCCTGGGTTCCTGCCATCATCCAGGGAGTCCCAGCATAGACATGCAGACTAAGAGAAGAAGCAGCCCCACTACCATGCACCCCTGGTATGTTTTTATGCTTACAGATATCCTCAAATGCTAACATACAGATAATTTGTATTTATTTACTCTCTGAAATAAATTTTGTATAATAGTTTGTATAAGCCCCTCTTAACCAAAAACCTTTACTTTAGATCATCAAACCAAGAAAAAAAATACTATATTTAGGATATTTTGAAAATCTGTTTCACACTCACATGTTTATTGAATGTCTACCATATGCCAGGTATCTGCATTCCAGGTGCTTAACATACAGCAGAGACTAGGACAGAGAGTGATGTCTACCTTGATAGAATTTAGAAAAAAATTTTATACTGGGGTAGCCACTGAGGTGAATAAGATGCTCAAGAAAACTTCTCAAGAAGTAATATTTACATTAAAACCTAAATATTCAGAAAAAAAATACAGATCCAGAAGCACACAATTTCTGACAATGTAATCCTCTTGAATTGACTGAGGCAGTAAATAAAGAAAAGTGCAATAAGAAGAGTAAGAAAAATGATCAGAAGTCTTGCTTACTGTGGCCAGCCAGCGTGGGCAGGAAGACATAGCCAGATATGCCCAGTGCACCTACAGGACACCATTGGGGACACTTGCTTCCTTCGGGAAGCCAGCATCCACTGGGAGAGTCAAGCAAACACACACCTATGTGCCTGCCACCATCAGAGGAGTCCTGATATAGACACACAGGCTGAGAAGTCCCACCACCGCAAACCCCCAGGTATTGAGGAAGCCTTAGTGTAGCTGCGTGGGTCTGGAGAAGCCCTCTCTTTGCCCTGCTACCTCCCTGGGAAACTGGGTTCAGAGAAAACCAGGTGCGTGTCTTATTCCCCTACACTGGGGAGGGGCAGCCAATGGGGGAAGTGCCTGAGACCCCACAACTGGCTTGTTGGAACGAAACCAGGACAATGTCAAGACAAGGCAGCAAAAGGCAATCTCAGACCTCCAGGCCACACAGAACAAGTCTGGGACATACAGTAATGGAATAGAATGGAAGTCACACACCTGAAATCTCTGAGAAGATAGCACTGAAGTAAAGAACCAACTTTGTGAGACTGTACAAGTAATCAGATAAGATATGTCTCAGATAAAAGAAGAAATCACAAGCATAATAAAAGAATTCTATCTATCTGAGCATATCTAAAGCACACATAGATTATAAAGAGGAACATAGGAAAATGATAGTAACTTTGAATTAACAATATAGGGAGAAATTATAATGCATGAAACAGATTCAAAGAGATATGAGGAAATCAAAAAGTTGATCAAAAGCTGGCAAAACCATTTGAAAGAGACTGAAGATAGACTTTCAGACCTTGAAGACAGGATCACTGTCAGTGATAATGAGAGGAGAGATCTCTTAAAAATAACAAGGAACCAGGAAATAACAATTAAACAACTGCAAGATAATGCAAGAAAAAAAATTTAAGAGTGGTAAGTATTTGTGAAGAAGTAGGGATCAACACAAATGAAACAAAAAGACTTTATAGAAGTAATAGCAGAAAACTTCCCAAACATGGGAAAAGGATCTGGCACACAGATAAGCAAGGCATATAGAACTCCAACTAGCCATAACCAAAATAAATCTACACCCAGATATATAATAATCAAGATCCCAGAAATTCAGCACAAGAACAGAATATTAAAAACTGTTAGAGTAAAGAAACAGATCACCTATAAAGGGAAACCAGTCAGTGTCATGGCAACACAAACCATCAAGTCAAGAAGTTTGAAGTGTTTCAAATCCTGAAAGAAAACAACTTCCACCCCATATTGATGTACCCTACAAAGCTATCTTTCAAAATTGATGGAAAAATAATCTTATTTTATGCTTCCATGATAAAGAACAACTGAAGGAATTCATGACCACCAAACCAACCCTACAGAGAGTACTGAAGGATATTCTAGACAGAGAGAAAGATGACCATGGTTCCAGGAACAGCAGCAGAGGAAAATCACCAAACAGAACAGGCAATTGAATGAAGGGGAAAAGTGGAGGGCCAACAGCAGGAGGATAGCATGGCAGAGATGAACCAATGCATGCCAGTTGTAAACAATGATGTAGATGGCCTCAATTCACCAATATAAAGAAAAATGGGGAGAGTGGATCAAGAAATAAGATCCATCAATATATTGTATACAAGAAACACATTTAACTTGAAAGGAAATTCATAGACTGAAAATCAAAGGAAAGAAAACAATTGTTCCATGCTACAGGAGACCAGAAAAAAGCAAGGGTAACTTGCCCATCAACTGCAGAATAAATAAAAAAGATATGATATTTTCATACAATGGAAAGCTACCCAGCTATAAATTAAGATAATCCTGAGGCTCTTGTGGGCAAATGGATGCAACTGGAGATCATGCTCATGGGTAAAATGGTTTGGGCTCATATGGGTGAACATCAAGTTATCTCCCTAGCATAAAAAACTGAAGGAGTTAGTGGGATCCAAAAAGCACAATAGATATTATGCAAGTGATAGGGGAGGAAATGCCTGAAAAGGAAAAGTGAAAACCACTGTTAATTTCCTATTATCTTGTTTGGAATTCTTGTATCATTTTCATAATTTTGTTAGGTTTGATTTTATTCTGTCTTGTTTTGTTAGATTTTACTGTGTCTGATGGTATAGGTAGATACTTTGAAGCTAATGGAATGTATTATGGGAACCATTATTGATTTCCTATTATCTTGTTTTGAAGTCCTAAATGCTTCCACTCTTTTTTTTTTTTTTTTTTTTTTTTTTTTTTTTTTTTTTTTTTTTTTTTTTTTTTTTTTTTTTTTTTTTTTTTTTTTTTTTTTTTTTTTTTTTTTTTTTTTTTTTTTTTTTTTTTTTTTTTTTTTTTTTTTTTTTTTTTTTTTTTTTTTTTTTTTTTGGATTGGGTTTAGTCTGTTTTGTTTTATTCGATTTTATTATGTGTGATAGTATGGGCAACTATTTTGAAGAAAACAACAGATATTATGGTAACCACTGTTCATTTCCCACTAATTTGTTTTAAAGTCCTGCATCACTTGCATTATTCTGTTCTTATTTGCTTTATTCAGTTTTGTTTTGTTTTATTCTCTTTAAAATAAAAAAAACAATTAAATTTTGATGAATAAACTATTTGATATTTATGAAAATAACAAATGTACCACACAAACACCAAAACATACATGTATACAACATATTGAAAATACCAATTAGAACAGGATTTTCAGAAATATAAGACTCAGCCTAAAACAATTTGATTTATTAAATGAACTGTATTCACTGTGTAAATCAACATTTAGGGGAGAGATCAAGTACAGATTTGATTCTTGAACCTGAGAAGAGTTATTTTCCCTTCCCCTAAAGCAACTGTTGCCATTAAACTATGAAACTGAAATGGTTCTCTTCCTCAAGTTCCTTCAAAACAATAGAGTTCAGGGTGAATTAAAGACTCCAATATAACTATTTTGAGAACATTGCTGTTTCTCTTGCAATCAATGTTTGGTGTTGTGACTAGTTAGGAACTAGACGTGCCTGTGTATAATTCAAGTACTGACTCAGAAGGTACCTGCCAACTGCACTGGCAGGAAAACCTCACCAAGTACATGTCACTATTACTCCTACTTTACAGATGAGCAAACTGATGAACTGAAATTGATAGCATGTGCCCACAGGAATAAAGCAATATTTAGCCCTAAACTCTGTAGTTCCAGAACCTTCCTATATCTGATTGCTTGTGCACAACACACCCTTATTAGTTTTATAATTATGAATTTATTATTAATTTCAAAAGTGTACTCTTCCTAAAAATAATAAAACAGTTAATACTACCAACAGAAAACTTCAACAATCTGTTCAAGTCCCCAAAGCAGTACTGTACTTAGTTCATTTAACATGTTGAACATGTTGTAATTTTAAAGTCATTCTTAGATCTTTAGATACTTGGTTTTACAAATTAAAAAAAAATTCAGGATGTACCTAAAATATGCTCTGCAGAAAAAAGAAAAGAAATAAAAAGAGTAAGAAATGAACAAAGACCTCAAGTAATGTTCTTTTTTTAGATCACATATAAAAGAATCTTATTAAATGGCCTCTTTGGGCTATTTCTAAATTATTAATAAATATGCTTTTACTTCCTGACTAGATTTTTAAACTTTGCTTTGAAATTCATCATTCATCTTCCATGTCAAGGCAAGAAAACATTGAGAAAAACTATGCTGTACATCCCCCTTCTTAAGATTATAAAAATTAATTTTCCAATTCACCTTTCAATCCTAATATATTTAGTAAAATAGAATATATTTTTAGACAGCACTCTTATTCTATTGTATTCTAATTAACCCTCTCCCCTTCAGTGTTTTCCTTTTATTCATTGATAGTTATACAGTTTATTTTTAACACCTTACCATTACCTAGCCCTAAAATCAGAGCCCATGTTCAAAACATATAATAGGGCTGATAAACTTTTGTCTGAAAGAAGCCAATCTTTCTTCATTAAATTTTCAAAAATATGTATCTGAGTCCAAGTACTATAAATAGCTTCATTCAAAATAGTGATTGTTTCATAAAGAAAACTGTAATAAATTCTACATTTTAACAATTCTGCATTAAAATTAAGCTATACTCACTATTAGGACAGGGGCTATACTTATCATGGCATTTCTGATATGCCATGGTGCCTTGGCATTGAAGAAACTCAAAATAATCCATATGAATTTATTTGTTAAATCTTCTCAACAACTTAGTAGGTATTACTCTTTCAGTCTGAAAAATGAGAGACAAAAACCCTAATAACTTAAGGGTTCTGTTAAGGTCACTACTGACAGAACAGAATTCTAAATGCTGGGTTCTGTGATTACTGCTATGGTTATGATGTTGTACTGAGGAAATTTTGGCCTTTCCTTCTTGATGGGGGACAGCCTCAAAAATGTGCAATCAACCACCCTAAAAGAGCCATTCGAATTTGGAGGAGGTGAGGCAATCAATTAATTCACCAAATTCCTTTCAGGCAATTTAGACTAGAAAATTCCTGAACAAGAGCAAAATGAAACATAAATGCATATCACTGATTTTCCCAAAAGCACATTTTTGAACAGAGGTATTGCTCTAAGTTAATTTTATTTTTTAAGAAAAGGTAAACCAAGTTATAAAAATGCTGTGGTTTATTCGGAATTTTTTAGATGTAGTCTTGGGGGAAAAAATAAGTGCCCCTTCCAAAATCCATGACTAGCCAACCATGAACTAATATTATTACACTGCTCTTTTAATTCATTTCTACCTTTGTTAATAGACATTAGGAAGGAGCACAGCTGAAACTTATACATATTTATTGTCCCGGATCTCTGAGGTTCTTAGTAGGTACCAATTATCTTTCAGTTCTTTTCTTGATTCTCTGGTCTGCTTTCACATATGCCTTGACAGATCTGAGAGCATCATCACCAAACTGCTTCCTTACTGAACTGAGAGAATTCTTTCAGTTTTCGTAGTCTAGGTTTTTAGGGGTAGACAAATACATCCAGGGATTCCTTCCAAGTGTGTGCATAACCTTTAAAGGAAAACAGACATTGGTAAGTATGTTAGCTGAATGGCTAAGTAGTGACTGTATGAATATTTCATGTTTCCTCCAGGCCATTGCTTCTGTAACCTGCTTCTAAAGTGATAAAAAGAGAAAGAGACAGACGGAGCAAGAGAGGCCAGTTTCCATAGGAACAAATGTAGCAATGGAAAAAGGAAAAACCTGTTAGGCTAGAGTACTTCCTCCAGATAAACTGAATTCATAGTGTCAGTATTAAGAGAAACACATTTACCTAATTTAATTATGTTTTCAAAATTTATCTCTAAAAATCTTCCATATTAATAGGCAAAATTTTTAAATTATATATAAATATAGACTATCTGGCCTCTGAAAGTAAAAACATTTTAAATCAGAAAATTAATTATAATTTTTATTTGGAATGGTAAAATTTGAACATGAGGGGGAAATCAGCATAAAATATAAATATTCTAAGGAAAAAATTAGCATAATACAAAATAATTATTTTTCTTATTTATCAATTTTATAGTACACTTTGCTGTAAAATGTGCTACCTACTTAACATAGAGTGAAAATATAAAAAATAGCTATAGTCATCAGTAACGTAAAACTTTTCTAATTTTGCAAAATGGATTAATGTGAAATAATTTAATTTAGAAAAAGTTTGTTACCTACAAATAACTCCTTATGAACAATAAAAGAACACAAGATTAAGATGCACTGCATTTTAAGAGTTTGAAGAAAATTCCATTTCTGAAAAAAATATTTATTTCTCATGTAAACTCCAAAACTCCTGTTTATTGTTTTTGAAGGAGAGTTTAGGTGTGAGAATTCAACAACACATTATTTCTGGACACCTTGGAACTTCCTTTGAACTGTTGTTTCTTCTCTGTTCCCATGTCTGACTTGTCATAAAACTGCATCCTATCACTTGTCTTTCTTTTTCCAGGACCTCACTCCAGCACTTTCCTCCCCCAGAGGATCTATGGCCCTGCAGTGCAGGATTACAATGCTCTAGAATAGAGTCACCCATTTTTTTAAATTTGTTAACTCATGCATGAAAACTGTACATATCTATGGAATGTATGTGATACTTTGATGTATTTATATGTTACGTAATGTTTAAACCAAGGTAAACGTATCTATCTCTTCAAACACCTATCATTTATGGTGAAAACATTCAAAGTTCTTTCTTCTATCTTTGTGAAATACACAGTATATTACTTTACTTAGAATCATACTACTTACTGTACAATAGTACACCACTATTTTACTCTTACCTAATGGTAACTTAGCACATTCGACCAACCTTTGCCATCACCCTCATACTCTCCTCAGTCTCTAGTAACCACCATTCCACTCCCAGCTTCTATGAGGACTTTTTGGACAAGTCCTCCAAAGCACAAAAAACAAAAGAAAAAATAGACAAATTACAGAAACCCCCATGGAGGGTTCAGATCTTCCACCTGGCAATATGACACACAGATGCAAAAGACAGACAAAGAGAGAATATTCTGTAGTCAAGGAGCTCTGAGATGACCCAAGCCTTCCTGTGAAACAAAAGGCCACAAGTCCAAAAGCTTATGGCTTTTATAGGTTCCAATAGGTAGGTGGGTGGGGCTCACAGCAGAGTGCTAGGAAAGAGAAATTTTGCAGGCCTGGGCTGTAAGGTGAAACAGCCATTTTGTACCAGGCACAGTGGCTCGCCAATTAGCAATACAATGGATAGTTTGATGTATGCAAGGGTGACACCTTTACTGCCAGGAAGGTATAAACCTTCTTGAGTCCCATGGCCTCAGCTGAGATGTTATCTCCTATCTAACCCCTCAAATCTCACAGGCTCTTTCTCAAGCCCCCAATCCAACAGGAAGTACAATTCTCACCCACAAGCTGCAATGAGACATCTTGGTCAGACTCAATCACATTCTTTTAGCCAATCAAGGGAGCATCTGGTTCAATATAGCCAGCTCTGCATATCTTACTGAACAGGGCTGAAGTAAAGGTCAGGAAAGATGGAGGGAAGGGGCTTCATTTATCAGGAGAATGAAATTTGGCAGTCTCCCACAAAAATGGGATTACTTCAACCCAAAAAGTTCTGCATAGTGAAGGAAATAACAACCTATAAAAAGGAGAAAACATTTGAAAGCTATATATCTAACAAGACATTAACATTAATCCCCCAGAATATATAAGGAGCTCAAAAAAATTTAATAGCACAAAAGAAACCCTGATTTAAAAATTACCAATGACTAGAATAGACATTTCTCAAAAGAAAACATATAGTAATCCACACTTATTTGAAAATATACCTTCCATTTCTTGTTTACTTGCCCACACTCCCTATCGAATAAGCAAGTTTCTCATATGTTTGTTAGAAAGAACCATTTAAATTATTTAATATATAACAAAAACAACTGAAGAGAGGTTGATGTATTACACTTCACAGAGTGGTCTATATTTTTAAAAGATTCATATTATAAAAAATTAATTTACTAATTCAAATCTTTTAGAAAGAGAAAAATAAGTTTTTAAGTAAATAAACCAATACATACTCAAAAAGAAGCTATGATATTAGAGTTTTAACAGCAGCCCAATTGTGAACCCTGATGGCCTTCCTATATATATAATTTTAAAAACTAGTTTTTCAGATACAACCATCAGCTCTGGAGCAAAATGTGAGGAATTTAGAAACAACTAGGTTTGTTCTTCACTACCTAGGCACAAAACTGAATTTTTATTTTTGATAATGAAGATAAAGATGAGATTTAAAATAAGAGAATATTTAAACATCAGCAAGAACCAACAGTTATCTTCTCATATTGTCCCTTCTCAGTTCTTCCAAAGACTGAAGGCTCATTCTTTAGACAGTAAGATAAAGACCTATCTGAAAGCCAACGTCTGTCTTTGGGAAGCACAGAAAGACTATATTAGAAGGACAAGAACACATATTAACTTTACAAAGTTAAGTGAAAGTCTCTCAGACATAGAATGAATTTTGAAAACCCAATTTGTTCCCTCCATTAGGATCACAAAATGATTTTAAATATGCTTAAAAATCTCCGTATCAAAGATATAAAACCTCATTTCAGGGAATTTTCCTCACACAAGACAAAGATCTAAAATTATTGATACTAATGAATTTTAAAAAATAGTCCCATATATGCATGCACTTATTAAAAGAACTTCAAAATATATAAAGCAAAAATTAACAAATCTACAGTCTACACAGGTGAAGATTTTAACATACTGCCCTTTGTAATCAATAAACAGAGAAAATGTTTGTAATAATGCAGATGTTTTTAATAAGACTCCCAAAACTTGACCTAACTGGTATTTATACATTATACATAACTATATGATACACAGTCTTTCTAATCACATCATGAAACACGAACCAAGAAAGACATGTTGTGTCATAAAACAAAGTTCAGTAAGTTCAAAGACATTGCAGTCATACATTTTTAAACCACAGTTATTTTATTTTAAAAAAATCAGTGTAATACCTAGAAAATTCTTAAATATTTGATAAATTATTCATATTACTTCTGAGTAACTGGTGGAAAACAGAAGAAATCACAAGAGAAATTAAAACATATTTCTTATGAAATGATAATAAAAAATAACATACCAGAACTAGCAGAATGCAGCTGAAGCAGTGTTTAAAAGAAAACTTACAGTTTAAAATATTCATGTTAAAAAAGAAAAATGCAAAGTCAGTGATCTAAAACAAGACATTGGAATAGATAATAGAAATGCAACTGTGACTAATACACACAAAACCCAGTCCAAATGATGAACACAGCCAGATACAATGTTTGATGTATGTTGACATGAATAATCTTCACCACAGGCATTTGTAAAAATGTAGGATTATTAACATGCAGACCATTATAGTTTTTCCTTATGAAGCAATTGTTATTTTTAGAATGCTCTTCACAATGAAGTGTTTGGTTTGGTTAACTTTTGAAGAAGTTCTCAACTTCATTACAAATTAGGAAACGGTTAATTAAAATTCACAATAAGAATTCACTGCATATCACCAAACAAATGAAAATGCCAACTGTTACAAGGGTGTAAAATAATAGGTACTCTCACACTGTTGAAAGTTTAAATTGATACATAACACTTTGGAGAACTATCTGGCTATATCTGGGAAAAGTTACCTGTGTGTATATCCCACGACTCAGCACGTATAAGGAACATATAGCATGTTCCTTATACTCACATATTGATCAAGAACCATGTACAAAAGGATTCAAAATATTGCTATTTAAAGTGTCAAAATAAAAACCACCTAAGTGTCTGCAACAGAACAGATAAAAGTACAAACTATACAGCACTAAATATGAAAAATTAAATATCTGCAAAGGGTGAATGAACACATAAAAACAATGAGCAAAAGAAGCACCATCCATCAAATAGTACATACAAAATGCTTCTTTTCATATGAATTTCAAAAACAGGTAAAACTATTCCAAGGTAGAAGAAGTAGGAATATGCTTAACCTTGAAGGGCTGGGTAGTGATAGTTTATGGGATGCTAACAATGTTCTCTTGTCTTGTATGGTATTTTTAAGAGAGTTCTCTTTGTACAGATTCATTGATTTGTACTCATAAAATTGGTTCATACTTCATTTGCCTGTTACGTTTCAAGATTCCAAATAAAAACAAAAATATTTCTCTGTATTTCTAATTAGACTCATTAAAGTCACCATCAAAGTATTTTCACGATCAGGATTTCTTATGTCTAAGACTACCAACCACTGTTCTTTTTAGCATCACATTGGATTAAAATGATTTATACTGTTCAGTTGGTTTTCATATTTATTATGCATCGTTGGAGTGTTCACACGAATGAGAGCACTTTAGCATTCTCAAAATCAAGTAGTAGATCAATATTTCATCAATATTTCAAGTTAAACTTTTTAAAAACAGAGTCATATGGTTTATAGCTCTCTGTAGTTATCTAAACTAGTTCCCTTTGGAAATAGAATGTTTTGCTTTCTAGAGGCAAAAAAGTCTATGTAAAGTCATAGTCCTCCTACTCTCTACCACTGAAGGTGTCACTGGCATAATTTAATATTTATTTCTTGCATTCTATTAATTTTCCTTTTCTCTAGTAGACGTATGGAAAAGCTATCACTGGCTTTTTGCATGCCAACTTCTGAGAAACTTTAAATTAACCAAAAGAACATCCATAGAAATATAGATTATCTTGTGTTCCCTAGTAAATTAAAAACTTCCTTTGTTATTTGACAGAACTCAGTAGCATCGCTAACTGATGTAGCTAACTGCAGGTGCTTCAGAATTTAGCATGTAACAATAATTTACTAAATAAAAGATATTGTTAGTGCCAGGGATTTAGTTCAGTGGCGTAAGCTCCTGCCTGGCAGGCGTGAGGTTGTGAGTTTGATCCCTGGTACCGAAAAAAAAAAAAAAAAGATATCTCTGGCATTTGTTTCATACAACTCCTTTTTATAGCTTGAATAGCCACAAGTAAGAAAAGACCACTTAAAGAAGCATTCATCAGTAGAATATTAGCTTTGTTTTTCCTTTTATAAATTAAAATATACTATTCCCACTCAGATTAACTGTAATTCTTACAGCAATCTTATCAGTGTGTTATGTGATCAGAAATAACAGCATTGCACACCAAATATGTCAGCTAAAAATACCTATGTTGTTAATCATCAAGGGATTCTATCACTTTGGTGGTATCTTCCTTAATTTTGCCCAGTAGGTTCAACATCAAGCATATGTAGTGGAAGTCATCCAAGGGGTGGGTTTGGGTTAAGATACATATGTCAAATCAAAATGATTTGGAATTAGCGATTATTTTTGTGAAGTAGGTCTAATATGAGGAATTTGGAGGGAGGAGTAATAGTTTTTTGCCTTAACACAATATCTCTTTTCAAACTACACTGGAATTTTATATTTACCTCGAATTCATAAAGAGACAGCATCCTAAAATGGGAGTATGCCTAACTTCACGATTGTCCAGGATTTTCTACTGGATAAATCATAGTTGTAAACTGTTTTATACTGTTACCTTTCTGTGAAAAAAAATCTATTTTGCATATTTTCTAATAATTATAAGGGATTCTGTGTCTTATTACATTCTATTTATATTACATTTTTACTTACACTTTCATGGTTTCTGAATTGATTTCTGTTTTAGTTTCTATGGTAACTCTGCCAGTTGCCTACCTATAAATAGATATTTTATAATAGCAGGCTTATGAAAGTTCAAGTTTTAAGCACCCTTCTGCAATAAGGAGGAGAACTGCTAGAAAAATAACATATGAATCAACATTTAAGGAAAGAGATACCTGTCAAGATGTAAAAATAGAAGAATAAAATTAAAAATTCATGTTGCTGCATGCTGCAAGTATATACTGAAAAGCTGAGCATTTAAAAACAAAGTCATACAGTTAGGATATATTTAAATTTAGCCTCCATTGAAAATTCCTGATCTCTTTCTAAGTAACATTTATTACCTACATACAAGCCCTCTAGATTAGGTTCCTTCATTGAAACCTTGGACTCTTCAACCAGGTTTTACAGAAACATATATGGGTATTGCCCCTAGGTAAGAGATAAAGAATACATTATCTCCAATCTTTTTATTTTTTAACTATCTTTTTGTTATGATTTCATTTGTCATGAAGGTATTGCAATTCATAAAGTCTGGGTCTCACTTAGGGAGTCTTTCCTAGCACAAGATTTTAAAAACATTCCCTCATACCTCTTTTTATTCATAAGTAGTCTTTAAAGTATATATTTAATGAATTTGAAATTTCTTTGTGTGCTTATTCTGAGATACTTTTTATAGACTGTTAGTGGCATTATCAGCACTTATCTTTTCCACACTAATTTGAAGGACTCTATCATATATTAAATTTCAAATGTACATACTTTCAAATGTACGTGATTTATTATAAACTATTCATTCACTTTCCTACCCCAACACTGACATCAGTCAACTAGGATGTTTAAATAGCTAGTCATATATTTCCAGTGTGTGTTAATATTCTGTTTGTTTACCCTTCTATGAACACTAGAACCAGTTTAAAAATTCCAGAAACTCCCCATTACTATTTGCATTTAGTTTATTATGTAACTAACAATTTATTTCTACATAACATTTAGTTTCCCATGGAACATGGATATGTCTCCATTTATTCTATTCAGTCTTATGTTCAGTAGAAAAGTCATGAAATTTTATCCTTTCTCATAAAAAATATTGTTTACAATTGTGTAGGCATTTTTTCTTTTTTCTTTTTTTGCTGCTATGGCTGGGATATTATTTTCAGTCATCTTTTCTAATTACTTATTGCTCTTAATGCTACTATTCCTGGCATGTTTATTTTTATTTCTGTGCTGTTAACTGCATTCTATTGCTAGTTTTATTGATTTTTCAGTTTCTTTATATATTTAAAGACATACTAAGATGCTTTCATTTGGTTTATGTATGTCTTATAAACCATTCTTATAGTTTATCAACTATTTGGCACAGTTTTTAAAAAGATGTAGGCAAACAACAAAACCTTGGAGGAAAACAAAAGTAGATATACATAAATATATATAGGTCTGTGTATACATCTGCCTCAATTAATATAGGAGTATCGAGAGGCTGAACATAATTCTACAAAATAAGTAACATATTATCACTCTGTAATAAAGTGAATAAATTCAAAACTTTTCTAGATTTTGTATATTACAAATTTTCACATGATATAATAACCAATGATTAAATTCTGTGGATCCTTATTTATTTTTGGATCCTCAGACCCACCCAGTGAATTCATTCAGTGTTGTTGGATAAATCAATCAATGTTATTATCCCTGACCACTTTATGCTAACAAAGAAAGAATGGAGTTTGATTAAAACCTATGAAATTTTACTTTGCTTTGCAATGATTTTATTTTACACCACATGTGGTCTTAATGAACGCTTTTCATATGTGACAGTACATTTAGCTGAAAGGGTTTTTTTTTTCACTTTAATGAGAATTAAGTGTACCTGTGAATGTCTTACACATAAAAGAACACAGAAAAATGAGAAATGTCTCTGCTAAAAATGTCTAATATTCTAGAAAAAATTTTTGAACCAGTCACTAGTATCATCTGAATACGGGTGAGATTTATCTCTTCTTTTGGAAACTGATTACAGCCATCATAAACATTATACTTTTTGGATAGATTCATGACATGATTTAATAAATTATATTATTTTGCCCTTTTAATACAAATTATATATTCTTCACAGTGTGTTAGCATAAAAAAGTATGAATTATTCCTAATGGTTTAGGTTTACATTAATCACTCTTTTTGAAATTTCTTCAGAACAACTGTAATAACATAAAAAATACGCAAGAGGCTAACTTGCTTTTATTCACTCAGTACAAGTTTCCATTAGTGGGTGCATTTTTGCATTTATTTCAGGGGAGAGTGTGTAATGAAATATGTCAGACACTGAATGCCTGTTAGACATTTAAACTGCTTTGTATGTAGTAGCATGAGTTGACCTTATCAGATACATAATAACTGAAGTAATTGCATCTTGTACTAATCCAAATGTCTTCCATTAGAACAAAAATGAGAGTCAATTAAATTACATTATAAAGTTATTATTTCTGATGTTTGGTAGCTACTGATTATATATTTCTGTTACTGAACAAACTCACTCTTTTCTTCACAGCTATATTTGTGAAGTTTTATATTTGTGGCATGCCTTTATTAAACAATGCTTTTTGAAATATTTAATAGTTAAAAGTATTAGAAAGAAAAAGTAGGATAAAAACTCAAATATCAGCAATATGTTTTATTTCTTGATCTGTTCAGACAAGGAATAAGTACCTAGAGTATAAATTATTTCCACAAACATCTATGTGCGAGTTGTTTCATTTGAATATATTGTCAGAAAAATAATGACTAAAAGAATGAGTTGTGAGAGAGGAAAAAAATTCTTTAATATCTATTAAGTAAAGGGCTAGTTCTAGAAACCAGACATCATAAGACTTGTCTCTACTCTATATTAGCTTTCACTATGCTATCTTTGATGCCATATTGACAATGTTATGAAGTTCTAGTTCAAAAATCTCCCATTTGCTTTCTCTCTAGTTCACCTTCTGATTGTCTGTGCCATCAGTGGCCTTTGAATATAACAGCCTTTCTGTAACCCTGTGAATTGTCAGTACGATTAGAGGCAACAGTGCTCTCCTTTATACATGGTCCAATCTTTTGTCTCTATGAGTTTTAAAATAAGAAAATATTAAATTTTGTACTCTTTGGTACAAAAGTATATTGTGAATTATGGTAACTTTCTTCAAAAGTGTACATAATGTGATGCTTTACCTATTGGTAAACAATCTGCTTCACATAGACTTAGAAATCTTTCACAGTATCCAGTATCTTTTACAGGTTTTGCATGTCTTAATGTATCTGTGTGGCTCCGAAGGCCAAGCTTCAGTTCTAAGATTTGCATTCATTTTTTTTTTTTAAGATTTGCATTCTTGTGCTATCCTAGCCTCAGTTCTCTCACATCGTTTTGGAACTATGCCCCTACAGGATAATTTCCTTCATATTGATCACCAGAATATATCTCCAATACGGAAGCAAGAGGGAAGTGTAGAGCAGAGACTACAAGGCCAGAATTTTCCCCGTCTCTGATAGGTAATCTGCTAGTGCTTCTTCCTGCTGTGCATTACTTATCCCTATAACAATATTTCATGTCTTTTCACTCACTAGTCTTTGCCTGGAGCCTCAGACTGCACCCTTCTTTCAGGGTTTTCTCAGCCTTCTCTAAAAGAGAGCCTTCTAATTCTGGCTAAGAACCTTACTTAGATTATGCTTCTGCCAATACATGAACTCAGATTTCTTTGCTAAACTAATCATTCAAATTCCACATCCCTCTCCCACCAAAATAGAGCCATGATTAAATAGTCTAAACCATTGCATCTTGGGTTTTAAATTTTACTTCCAAGTCTGTGTGTTACTTTTATCACTAGTATGTTCTCCAATTCTCAGCTCCCAAAGCCTACCACTATTTCTTTTCACCTAAAATCAACAAAAATTTATTGAGTGATGCCTATGCACACAGGATGTGGATTACAGCAAAATATAAGTCCTTGTCCACGTCCTAGGATATTAACTTTTTTTTTGGTACCAGGGATCGAACTCATGACCTCACACTTGCCAAGTGAGCACTTGTGCCACTGAGCTAAATCTCTGGCCCCAGAAACTAACTTTTCTAAACTTGTGTTCTTTCAGTGTATTCTGATGTCCAGTGTATGTTTGCAGGATCAGAATAACAAAAATGGGGATGGAGTGATGTGACCCAATCACTTGTACTCATTTTAAAAGTAGCATTATCTTCATGTGTTATGGAAAGCATAAATTAGAAATTGGTAAACTATTCACAAATATATATAGGTTTTTGGGTGAACTTTCTTCGAATCATATAAAAATAGAACTTAAATGGAAACATTGACTACAAACTCATCTAGAACTATCTGCTTCTACTTTTGGGGAGCTACTCTTTAATCTGGGTCTGTATATCATCTCAGCTTCTGGGAATATTGAAATGAAATATTTATAAGAGAAAATCCAAAGAGATCTCTAGTAATCACAATTTATAAATACTACAGGAGATCTGAGACATCTTTGTTGCCTAAAAATGACCTACAATTCAGGAAAATATGAAAGGTTTTCTACATAAAAGTTATGCAAACAAGGAAATAAAATAAGGCTAATTGATTTCTAACCCTTCTCAAATTACTGTGTAGCACTTACTGAATATGAGTGTTCAAGGGGCTTTCAAGTGCACAAAAGAGAATTTGAAATAAAGAATAATAATCTTTCATATCTGATACATTTTAATTTTGTGTTTCTCGTGAAATCCTTACAGAAATCTTAAACAGAAAGTTCTATGTCTTAATCCATTTCATAGGATCTGTAAAAGGAAAAGAATGAACTAGAAAATTTAGGAAAGATGAAGAACAAACTTCTCTGACAATACGTTTTAACTGGAGATTGTTCAATTCTGATATAACAAGGGAGACCTTTGACTGGAGTCTACCAAGAAGCAAGTGATAGGATAGTAAATAGAGTTCAAAGTATGCTTTGAACCAAAGTGAGCTTTAGCATGTAATTTACAAAACTTCATGTATAATGTCTAATATTTGCTTACCCAATTCGGTATAAATATCCCCATTCTAAAGTGTACTCTTGTGCGCAAATCTATTTGACCCCCTCTGCAGATTTGTGAGAGAACAAAATATTGGCTATTATTTAAGGAAGGGAAAATGAAAGCTTAGAACATGGTTTGGCCAAAGTCACAAGCAGTATTAAGCAGTAGATAAAAGATGCAGCTAAATCCAGAGACCTGGACTTGAAAGTCATACTTTCCCTACCTTTCCAGAAACTGTTAGAAAAATCTAAAACATGTTCTTAGGAATGTAGCCAATTGTCATGATATTTCTCATGACAAATAGTATGATATTAATATTCTTAGTGTCTCTATGATTGAATTACTTAAATCTATATTCTGAATGCTTCCTTTCTCAGTGCTGAATTGTTGTTTGGTTATTCAAGTGGCAATGCCAATAGCAAAGTTAAACAGTATCTTCAGAGTTGACTAAAAGTTAGTTAACTCCTTAATATTCACTCTCTTAGTTTTCCTTATTATTTTATTGTTTATTTTCTCTAAGTGGTTTTAAAAATGGCCTTGCAGTTTCTTTTCTGAGTATCTGGCAATTTTTTGCACAAAAACAGAACAATGAGGGAAGTAGATGAATAATAATGTATCTGGTCGGCCCTCTTCCTCGGTTACCTTGACTCATCTAAGTGGCTCTTTTCCTTCTTAACCAGGTCTACGCAGCAGTCCATAAAAGAATTGATTTAGCTCATTCATCACCTTCTTCCTCTTCATAAGAGTCAGTGAGAAAAGCAAGTTAGAAGCCTTAACCAGTTGCCTGACCTTCGACAGGTGATTTTTATCTTTACAAGAGTTTATTTTCTGATTGCTATAATTAGAAAATGGAATAAAAGATTTTCAAAGACGCTTTTAGATCTAATAATAAATATTATCACACTAGAACATAAGCATGAAAGCAAGGACTTTGTGATTTTATTATTTTGTGTATCCTCAATGCCTCGAAAAGCAGTTTCTAAGAGATCCTCAACAAATGAATAACCAAATAGAATTTAACCTCAGGTTTAGAGAGGGTAAGTTAATACTGTAACATGATAAAGGAGATGGATTATCCTTCAGAGAAGGTCTTACCAAGAAACAATGCAGTCCAATAAAAGTCTACCACCTTGAAAGTTCAAAAGCTTCAATTAATCAGCAATTTAAATGTGATCTGATTTGAACCAAGAATAAATTTCACAAGTAATTGATAGTTTATGTAGTGCTATCACATTCACCTCACAAGTGATTGATTAATACACCAAAACTATAAATTCATAGTTCACAATAAAAATACATTCAGTATGACTGGAATATGTGATCTTTCCAATTCTCCGAGTGTATTCAAGCTGCTATTACAAAATGGCACACTTTAGATGACTTATAAACAATAGAAATTTATTTCTCACAGTTGTAGATGCTGGAAATCAAAGGTAAGGGTGCCTGATGAGGCCCCATTTCCTGGTTCATCTATAACGGTCTTTTCATTGTATCCTTATTTGCTAGAAAAGCAAATGAACTCCCTTGGACCTCCTAATAGGGCATTGATCCCACTGATAAGAGTTCATCACCTGCCAATGATCCTACCTTCTATTACCATCACCTTAAAAGGATTTTAACTATGAATTTTGGGGAGAATATAACAGATCACAAGAATAATAGATGAATTTCAGGAATGAGTCTGAATCAACACCAATTTCCATAGGTTGCAATTTTCAAACTGCTGAGGTCAAATCTAGGGTTGGGTGTTTAGAGGGTATTTTTCAGTCATACAGTTTGTAAAAGAGCAACAATACAAAGTGATGTATCAGAGGGTATTTTTCAGTCATACAGTTTGTAAAAGAGCAGCAATACAAAGTGATGTATCAAGTTGTCCAGGAAGATGTTGGCCTTTACACACACACACACACACACACACACTACCCATGTAGACAGTCACAAAACAAAATAGCTCTGGCAGGGGTCAAGTGTGCATTAAGAATCTTCAAAAACACACACAAAAACGTGGAGAATATCCTCAGAAAGGATCACTGGTGATATTAACATACCAGAAGATGGTTGAAGCAAAAGGAAAAACTGAGGCCATCAACATCACCCACATAGTGAAAATCACGATGCCTCTTATCAGCCTGCTACTGTGTTGACCAGCAGCTATTCCCACTGGAGAAACCCAAAGAAAGACACATAGCTGCACACCCCTGCCACTGAAGAAGCAATTCGTGTTTTGCTTCTCTTAGACTGCAGTCACCACTTCTCCCAGTCGAGCCACGCTCTTTACCTCATCTCTGTGACTGTGTTGCATGTAATAATGTTTCCAACATCAGAGCCATTGCCAGAGCAAGTTACTTTGCACCCTGGAACCCAGAACCAATCTCTGAAAGTGTGCCTAAGCTCTGGACACCAGAGCCACAGTTGAGAGTAAGCCTACATCCCAGAACCCAACACTCAGGATGCACTGCATATGCCCATGCCTAAGATATGGGAATCACCAGCATTATGAAATAGTTTATAGTATGAAACACAAAAGCAAGATCTATTGGCCCACATCAACATAAGGGGTGCTAGCTCATCCAACATAGAGAGGTGGGCCTTACCCCCAACCTGGGACCATGGTAGCTATCCACATATTCATGTTCCTATCCCTGGCTCTCAGGTTGGTTTACAACCAGCTGAGGGTAACATACTATTCCCAATTCAGCAACAGAAAATGCCTATGCCCTAGGCATAAATGCCATTACTACTTAGACACTGGTGCTGCAGTTTCTCCATGTGTACCTATGATTTTGTGGTCAACCCATAGGGACCACTAATCCAACCCTAACACCACTACTATCACAAAACAACCTGCAAGATGAACCAAGGACCAAGAGTCATCCACTCAGCCACAACTTCCCCAGTTAGCAAAACCATGTACCAGAGGAATCTCAGCCGTCACCATTAAAAAAAAACCAGAACAGCCTTTGCTATCACTGTGAACATTCACATTATTAGTGTTGAAGATCCTTGCAAGCTTCATCAGTGCTGACTTCAGTTGATAGAGCTGCCTAGATTCTAAACAGCTCCAGGATCATTATACTACCAGAAAATCCTGCTCCTCATTCTGTAAGGAAAAGACTTTACCCACTGAAAGAAGGCCATGTATATAGGCATCAGTGTAAGGCAGCAAGGAACATGAAATAACAAGGAAACATCACCAAAGGAACACAAACAGCAGACACCCAAGAAAACAAACTATTTCACCAAACACAGAAAATAAAAAATGAACAAAATAAGTTTAGCAGAGACTGAAATGATGAACAGAATGATTTCAAAGCTGAAAAAAGACAACATATGGAGTAAAAAATGCAATGATAAACATCAGAAACAGAACTGATTCAGCAGAAAAGAAATATCGATGAACTCAAAGACAGGCAATTTGAAAATATACAATCAGAAAAAAAGAAAAGAATAAAAAGGATCAAATTCTATTGGATGTATGAGACAGAATCAAGGGAATTATACTTTAATTATAGGAGATTAGGAAGCAAGAGAAAGACAAAGGACTATAAAACCCATGAAAAAAATAGTAGCTGAAAATTTCTAAATCTGGGGAAAGATGTAAATATCCAATATGGTCAACGTGTTAGTGACTTTCCCAACACCGAGACAAAACACTTGACACCCACAATTTAAAGGAGGAGAAATTCGCTTGGCTCAGGCTCCAGTGTGCTCAATTCACAGACAGCTGGCTGCAAGGCAGAAAGGGAATGGTGAGCGGGTAGACAGAGAAACTCTATTTTAGCCAGGAATCACAGAGAGCGAGGGTGGAGATAAGAATATGTCATCCCAGGTCACACCCTAGTGATCCACCTCCTCTGACCAGGTCCTACCTCTGAACACAAGACTTTTGGGGGACATCGTAGATCTAAGCTGTAACAATCAATGTTCTTCAGTTAGATTCTCTCTTTTCCCGGCCCCCCATCTTTTGATCCTCTTCCCATTTGAGAAACATCTATCTCCTCACATCCTGTTATCCATCTTTTGTTTTTTTCTTTATTGATATTTTGGGTTTCTAGTGCATGTGTGTCTGATTTACTTCACTTAGCATTGTGGTTTCAGGGTTTATCCATTTTTCCACAAATGACTCGACTTTATCCTCTATGGCAGAGTAGTACTGCATTGTGTAGAAATACATTTTCTCCACCCTTTTATCTGTTGATGGACATATAAACCACTTTCAGTATTTACCTATTACGGATTGTGCTGCTATAAATATGGGTATGCATGTGTCGCTATAATATGATCTTGACCTAAATGCAAATGACTTTCAAAAGAAAGTCATTGTTTGGTTACAATTAACCAAAGCAAAATTGTATCTCTTAGTAGTAAGAAATAAATTAATAGCTTAAGGGCATAACAGTCTTTATGGTCATTTTATTTAGGCTGCTTCTTACCATAGTTTAATTCTTTTTAAGCTATGTTCAGGATTTCTTCTCAAAATATTCTAATTAATGTAACCAATAGAGAAGAAAGTGAAAGTTTTTAGATTGTTTTAATTTTTATGATCTCACATTATACATTCTTTTTTGATACTTACTTTAAGATTTTTAAATCATCAGTAAAACAATTTGAAAGAAATACTTGTGAAATATGTTTTTTTAATTGCTTAAAATGTCAAAATCACATTTTGCTTTGGAAACCAAGCAACAATTGAAAGGAAGACCTGTTCTCTTTTTAAACTCAACCAGAAGAGGTACTAAACGTTCCACTCTATTAGCTTTTTTTTTTTTTCTAAGCACAGCTGTTTACAAATGCAGGAATGAGATAGCCAAACTTGCTTTTCTCCTTAAGAGGGATTAATAAAATGCATTTACTTCAACCCTAAAATTTCAAAGATGGAAGTCTAGAAAAAAGCAAAACAAAAATAAAAAAGCCAATTTATATTATCATCAACTGTATTACTTTTCCAGTCTGCTAAAGGCAATTTAGAGTTTACAGAGAAAATTCAATAAATGTCAGTTTAACTCCTACTCTATGCCAAGATCCTTTCTTGGAAACATGGTATTTAGTTTGCTAATATTAACATGCAGAGTGGCAGGCACTGCAAAGTTAAAAGGAAGCAGGAATTAAAACATTATGGTATTGATGTAGAGAGAGACAAATAGATTATTGTAACCGAAGAGAGTCCAGAAACAAGCGTATGAGTGAATGTGCACTGACTGACAGTGGTAGTAAAACAATTCAGTGAGATGATAAAAAAGGGTCAATAAATTGAAAAAAAAATTAGTTTGAATCTCCACAGCATTATTAGAAAAATAAATGCCATGTGAATTAAAGATGTAAGGGTAAAAACCACCATAAACACATTATAAAAAAATAAATATGATCTCGCATAGTGGTGAGGGCCAGTAGTTTCAGCTACTCAGGCAGCTGAAGCAGGAGGATCTCAACTTTGAAGGCAGCCTGAGCAACTTAGAAAGATCCTATCTCAAAATAAAAAATAAAATGAATGAGGAGGACTAAACTTAGCAACGAAATGCTCCTGGGCTTCATTCCCAGTACTGGTAGATAGACAGGTAGATGATATGCTTTTAACTTTGAGCAGTCTTTTCTTAAAATCACAATATAAAAGACAGAAACCACAAAGAAAAAAATTCATATTTTGTTTTGATACACTAAAAATTAAAACTTAAAAGTTAGGATTAATAAATGATAGATTGGGAGACTATGTTGACCACTTATAGAATGGAGAACTGATTACTATTCAAAGTACATAAGCTACAGATAGGGCAAATACATTTTCAAACTTTATAATGGAAAGCTTGTTCCCTAAAACAGATACAGATTTCATAAAAAGCCAATGAAAAATCATAGAGTATGAAACAGTTTAAGATTTGTTACTGTGTCTTGGTAGGTTTGTGTGAAAGCTGACACTGTACACTGCTGGGAGGAGTGTGCTATGAGTTAGAGATGGTGTGACTGTGTCCTCCAGTGGCTTATGTGTTGGTCACTTGGTCCCTAATTTGGTTATGTTGGAGATAGTGGGAGGTAATTCAGTTACTGGGAGAACTGTCCTTGAAAGGAAATATTGTAGTTCTCATGGCACCCTGGCTAGTTTACAAGAAGGTTGTTATGAAAGGTCAAGACTGCTGTCTCTTCACTCCTTGGTTTCCTGTATAACCAGGTGAGCTCTCCCTCTCAAGTTCCTGCCACGATGCTGTGCACCATGCTGTGGCACAGCCAGGGGCGCCTTGACAGAGCCAGTGCTGTGCTGTTTGGACTTTAAGATTCCAAAATTGTGAGTTAAATAAATCTCTTTACTTATAAAATACACAGCCTCAGATATTTTGTTGTAGCTATGGGCAGTTGACTACAAATACAAAAAAAAAAAAAAAACAAAAGAAAGCAAATTGAGATTTCCATGTAGAAAAACATTTATCAGTACTATTAGAACTTAAAATATGACTATTCTCCCAGCCAGCAGTTGTACCTTCAATATCTTCCCTGGAGAAATACGTATGTGTACAAGGCACTTAAAAATTCAATATAACATTGTGCATGATTTAAAAAATGAAAACTATTTAAATATATATCAACAAGCCAGGTGTGGTGGTGCACACCTTTAATCCCAGCACTTGGGAGGCTGAGATGGGTGGAGTATTGTGAGTTCAAACCAGACTTGGGCTACAAAGTGAGTGCAAGGCCAGCCTAAGCTACATAGTGCGACCCTGTCTCAAAAAACTAGGGCTGGGAGTTTGGTTCAGTGGCTTAAGTGCCTGCCTGGCAGGCATGAGGTTGTGAGTTTGATCCCCAGTGCCATAAATAAATAAATATCAATGAAAACAATTATGAAAGGTCATACAACAGAATGCAATGCAGCTTTTCAATAATTATACATGTGGAAAATCTCTGAGATGTTTAATAAGGTCAAAACGTCAGCTGTGGAATAAAATTCATTTTATAATCCCATTTATTTTGAAGACTAGTTATACAAAAGAAAATTATATATTCTAATATGCATATGTACTCTATAAATACGTAGAAAAACATTAAACTAAAACTGGTAGATATTTTAGGAGGTATCTGAGAAAAGGAATAAAAAATGAAACTTGTATCTACATTTATAAATATTTATAATTAAATATCTTTCTAATATTTCTATAATTAATTTACATAATTTTACTGAGACTACATGATTATAAAATAAGAATCTGAAAATTTGTAATAATATGAAGCTGTCAGGATCTTCGAAATTTCTGTAAATGGCATACAACTATTTCTATTCAAATATAGCTTTTATTATATCAGTAATTAGAATTTTAATAATAATACCCTTTAAAACATATTTCAACAGCTAACATATTACATTCCATTTCATTTTTAGTTTTCTATATTCTGAGTGCAAGGGTAAACACCTGTAATCTCAGCCACTTGGAGAGAGTAAAACAGGAGTTTAAGGCCATAGTGGACAATTTAATAAAATTCTGCCTCAAAATAAAACTAGAAAGAAGCTAGAGTGTAGTTCAGTATTAGAGTGTTTGCCTCACATGCATGAGGTCCTGGGTTCAAACCCCAGTATATAAATACATAAGTAAGTACAAAAATAAGTAAATAAATGCTTAATACTTAAAAATAAAATTTATCTTCTACAAAAGTCTATTCTGAATCACCACATTTACCATGAAACTTATGATCTTCTATGTGGTATGTAGAGTCAAATCTATTACTCTGTTTTTTAAGAGATCACTTATAACTTGTTTTGATGTCAAACAGGACTTTCATAGAGTATCCTGAAATTATATAAATGAGCACAAAGTTAAATCTCTGTTCAAGCACTTATTCAAACTTCCCAGGATGTACATTTGGTAAATATTTTGTGATAGATAGATGAATGATTGAATAGTTCGACATTTGAAAGTTTTTGAAAACCAGTATAGAGATGAGCTGCACTTGGTCAGTCATTTCAACTCGTATTTATAATACTTTATTAACAACATAAGGTGACACTTCCAATACCATAGCTTTCTCTCCACTGAAAGACATTAGAGAATAGGGTACAGAGATATTTTATGAACACATAATGCTTAGATGAACTATTCTATTCCTTTGTGCAATCTTTGTTTCAAAACTACATAGAAAAAAAGATGCCTGTATTGTGATATCCTCCAAGGGATAAAAAAGTTAACTTTTGTATGGTGTTGTTGCCATGTGCAAAATAGTCTCATGTGTATTACATGAAAAACATCTATTTAAATTGCAAACACTTCCCCACATACTTCCTACTATAGTTTGTATCCTAAATGTCCCCCAAAATTTCATGGGTTGAAAGTGTGGTCCCCGGCCTATGTCACTATTGTTGAGAGGTGGCAGAAACCTTTAGGATGTGGAGCCTGGAGTAAGGAAATTAGGTCAGTTTAACATGTTCTGAAGAAGATATTAGAAACTTGGCCACTTCTTCTCTCTTTTATTTTTCCCCAGTAAACATAAGCCAGGTTGTAAACATGTTTCCATCATGATGCACTGCCTCATCACAGTCCCAAAAGCAATTAACAGTGATCATGGACTGCAGCTTCTGAAACCGTGAGCCAAAATACCTTTTTTTCTCATTTCAATTGTTTTACCTCAGGTATTTGTTAAACTAACAGAAGGCTAACTACCAACACCTCCTATCTCTTGACCTTGCTTTATTTTTCCCCATAACACCTATAGTCTTCTAGCACATTATGTTATTTACTTATATATTTTGTATGTTACATATCCCTTTTCTATTTCCTCAACATCCACATACACTAAATATTTGCTCTTCTAGAGAAAGGAATTTTGTTATTTTCTTCATTGCTAAATCTTAAATACTTAAAACACAGGCTAGTACACAATAGGTACTTAGTAAAATTTTATCTAATAATAGAAAGCATACAGCTTTTATGACACCATTTGAACAGGTAAAATCTGAGATCAGAAATCTGATTTTTTATTGTTAAGAGGATAACACCAGTTTTTTGTGTCAGTGATGTTACTGGCCTGGCAGTTACATTAAATGACATCAAAATCATCATTATCAGATCTGAGTCTTACACAAATACAGAAATACTTTTAAATTTTAGGATAAATAATTCTTTTTCTGAGGTCATGTTTTTTGATTTTACTTTGTCTGCATCACTTTGGATTTATCACAGATGGAAACTGAAGGTAGAGATGAGGAACAAAATTGAGTCCAACTGGTAGAGCCACCAGTATTTAATAAGGAGTTTTGAAAATCCTAGTATATTTAATTGTAAAGAGAAACCATACAATGTGATATATCATCAATACTACTACGAAACATGTTCTATCCCACTGTGTTTTATGAAATGCTTTGGTACCACCTCTATACAATCATATTTATTTATTGTCATTATTCCAAAGTAAAATTTCTTCACATTCTCTGGAAGTCTTTGTAGGAAAGAAATTTGAATTTCCTCTCATTGTAAGTAGGCTCAGAGTCAATGTGAAGAAACTGCAGTGAAGAGAATGCTGGCTTTATTTTTCCTGCCTCCTCTTGCCTTCATTCTGTCCCTCCTCCTTCACCCAAGACACACATTCTCCCTTCCCAACTGCTCCCTCTCACACACAGGCACAATTTGGCTTTCACTGCATCTTCTTCAGTGTTAGGCATGGGGTAGAAAATAGAGAATAGGAGACACTTTTGTTCAATACCTGTTATGGTTGATACATTGTGTCAACCTGAGAAGTTTAGAAGTTTAACTGAGACTCAGCAGGGAGCCAGGGTTCTTACCTTGTAAATATCCTCATCCTGTACAAGAGGTCTGCACAGAGATTTGGTGTGTGCTACACCTGTCCTGGAAGGGGAGAGGGGTGTTGTCCTGTGTACAATATAAGGCAGGGAAAGAAAATTGCTTTTCCCCACTTTTGTACTGGCTGCTTTTGCTGGCCACTGCCTTGAAGTGTTGCCCCTGTGCCATGGCGCCCTGCTTTGGAGCCAGCTGATTGTTGACTGAAACCTCCACAAACTGTGAGTTAGATAAACCTTTCCTTCCTTAATTTTGGGTGTCAGGTATTTTGTCCCAGCAACAAGAGAAAAGTAACCAAGACAATACCTCTTGCTGTTCAAGGCCTCTTCTGCCTGTCATGTGCTGTCTGGCCCTGTGTGGCAGGTATTATGCTGGCCATCCCACATTGCACATGTGTGATGTGTTCTTCAAAAACACAAGTCTCTGCAGTGCACAGTTTGCCAATGTGAGAGAAAATCTCCAGCTTAACCTCACTTCCTGCTTTTTGGGTCCTAACTCAGCAGAACCACTAGACAGCTGAAGCCTGGCTTTTCTCCAGTGTCCGCTAATGGCTACCAATGCTTGCTACACCAAGCACTGGGAATGTAGATTTTCTCTTTCACCTCTCTCCTGTTTGCATGCTCATCCCTCTCTTCCCTGCTCCTTTTCCACTCTCTAGTACATATTGTGAACAGGAAAACAGGCGTACCACCTCTGCAGACATTCATCCAAGTGTGAGATTGATGCTTCCTTTCTTTATAGAAGAAGCAGTGTAGCTGTGGCTGGTAGACTGAGGGATGAGCCGTGTGCTTTGGCTCACATCCTAGCACCTCCATTCACTGCTCCTGTGCCTTAGGACCTTGCCTAGTTTAAAAGTTGGGCAAGTTTTTAAGTTTCTTAGTACCTCATCTATAAAATAGAGACAAAAAGAGCTTCTATCACATAGGGTCATTATGAATATCAAATATGTTAATAAATGCAACAACTCTTAGAATAATATCAAGGAAAAAGGGTGAGATAAGTATGCAAGGTCTATTGACTCCCACTGTTTTCAAGTGGTTGTTTCAGACTCCCTTTGGGGATAAGGGGTATACGACTTCTACCTGTTCCCCAGCCCTGCCCAGGTGCATAGAAAAGGCTCCATACTCTTCTCTCAAGTCAGAGGATCACTCTGATACTCCTGCTTATTTCTAAAAGCCCTCCGCTCACTTGACTGTGCAGGAATGTCCTAACTGACGCCTCACCACCCTACCATCTATTCTTTCCCCAACAATTCAGATGACTTATTTAAAGCAGAGGCCAGCACTTTTTCCTCCCAGTAGTATTTGCCACATAGCAAATATTGTAGGTATTTTGGAAGTCTTTTGACTTCCAAATTGATGTTACTTAGACACTGTAATTACGAAAAAGCAAACAATTTTTTCAAAAATAGCTAACAGAATCCAAAGCATAATAAAAAGTACAGTTTTCTCACATAACAGGTATACTAATGAAAAGGAACAATTATTTTGAAAGGAATAAATTTTTGCTTAATTTGGGATCCAAGTTAGTGTTCCTATCATCAATATTACAGCAAATGTTAGTTTGTTAATGTTGATCTAAAATGGAGTTTTGCATGTTTCATCTTTGAAAGTGTTTTTTTCCACGAGTTGATATTGCAATGACTATCCACTGAATTAAACATATTAATGATTAACGATTATTTAAAGGACCCATGACTTTTTCTCTTTTCACCATTCAATACATATATTGAACAGATATACCAGAGAAACTTCACAGTAAAGACTGTCTCTTCATTTTGACTATGGGTAATCTGAGAGAGAGGTTGCCATGGCACTTGCTCACTGAAGATATAATGCAAAAGAAGTGTTTAGGTGTTTCTAAGAATTCTTACCATACACCTTAAAGTAACTGAGCCATTGACGATTTGGGTAACATGTCAGACACCGGCAAGAATTACAAGGAAGGCAATCACGATGCATATCTGGTACTGTAAACAAAGAATTGAAAACAATCTTATGTACTCTCAGCTAAACATTTTAGGTAGATAATAGGCACAAAAGATGTCATGGGAATTATTCAAACATCAAACCCAGAATCAAATGATTTTAAAATCTTCAAAAGCTTCCTTTTGAAGTTACAAATCTAAACCTAAAATAGTAAGAACAATTCTTAATAAAAATATATTAGTAATGTCTTTGTCATGTGATGGGAAACATCTTATATGAGTAATATACATTAACAGGTATTACATTTTATAATCTTGGAACTTTTATATCTGCTCAGGTGTTTCGCAGAGCAAAGAAAATTAAAAAGCAATATCCAACTTCATTTTTCACAGAGAACCTTGAGCTTAATTATTAATTAATGAAATTTGAATAGTGTGTATAGAAAGAAAACAAAAATACATACACAGAAAGGTGCATGCAAAGCATAAAAATGTTGCACTAAATCTACCCAAGAAAAGAGACAATTTCTCACTATCTCCATATCATACTAGGATATTTAAGGCCACCTTCAATTAATAGACAGCAATTTGAAAAGCATTGGTATGCCTCAATAAAAATTTTAATGTTATTCATATTTTGGTTGAATTTTTTTTTGTTTGTAAGTTACAATTCTTTTCTCCTGCGTGAAACATTAGAATCCAGCCTCAAAAAAGAATTGTGTAACTATGCAGGAGTTTCATGCTTAGGAGTAAAATACAAGACATTCTGCTATAATAATAACAGTGAAATTACTAATGTCAAGAAGAAAGCTGTAAAATACCTGAGAGACTCTCAGGAATTTAGCAATACCTTTCAGTTCAGAACGATTGTTTCACTCATAGAGTTAAAGAGTCCTTCGGATGAAGCCCTTATAATACCATTGTAGTAGATTTATGGCATTCATGACATAAAGGCATCAAAGCAGTACAAAATGTAAAATTTACAGTATAGTAGTTAAATTTTTTAAGCTTTTGTAGGCTTTTCTATATAATGGATTTTATGTTGATAAAAGTTATTCTGAAGTGTTATCTTCAGGCTTTATATATGTATTATAGTGGGCTTACAATGGAGGAATAAACTAACAAGAATGGTAAATTCAGAAAAGATAATTACTAATGCCTATCATTATAGTTAACAACTTCATAAAGTCTTTTATGTGTCACCTACCTACCAGTATTTGACAGTCAGAGCAGTGCATTTCTTTCCTACAATAACCCAGTAAAGTAAGTACTCATGTTAACCCTCTCTCTACACTTGAGAAAGGGAGACAGGATGAAGTAACTTGTTCAAGGCTATTTAACTCGTAAGCATTGTTGCCTTATTTGACACCAAACCTTCTGCCACTCTGTTTTCCTTCATACAGATACCACAGCAAGTGTAAAATACACCAAAATACAAATTCACTGGACAATAGCCCACCTTGAAGTCAATCATTTTTTACCATGACAGGTTGGAGGATGCTAAGAATAATACTAATAATAGCTAATACTTGTATCATGCACAGTGTGTCAGGAGCTATTCTAATCAACATTATAGCATATAGTTCCAATTACTTTACCCATGAGAAAAATGCAGCATGGAAAAAGTTAAATCATTTGTCTAATATCATTCAGCAAATAGGTGGCAGAAACATGAGTTGAATCCCAGGGTACAGTAATGGTAGTATAAAAAGGCTTCACCTAGCTGTATCAGCTAAACCCAAATATTTGTCAACTGATTGATTCCTTTCTCTTCCTGATCTTTGTAAACTCTCAACCTCTTAATATGAACCCCTTTTAAGTCCTGCCAATGAGTTTCAATAGTTCATACATAAATATAGTAGAAAGTTAACACTACCCCAAAATCACTTCCCATTTAGACCTCTCTATTATAGCCATAATGGTCATTCTCAGGTTATTCTATATCCTATAGTCCTTTCTCCCACAGACCCATGGCACAGGTTACTTGGGCATGCAGAGCCCTCTTCACCTTCTTTTTATTTTATTTTAAAAAGAAAAAAACACAGAAAAGAAAAACAAAAAGCAAGAGGCATTCAAACAATTACAAGGACAACAAAAAACCCAAAACAATAACATTATAGGTTTTCAAAACAAGATGATAGGAATTTAAGAATGGTGGTAATATTGCGTATTGTTATCTTCAAGAGTTGCTTAGATTACCAGATATAGACATGCAAAATTGATCACATTGTATGAGTATTAACTGTTCTTTTCCAAGAACTAATAGAATTAGTAGTATAATCATCTTAGCTATTTTATGTATATATAAACAAATTTATATATTTTTCCTTTTCCCTTCTTTCTTTTCTCCTTTCCCCTATCCCAGTTATTTTTCCTCTTTGAGCAGTTTCTTACACTTTCACACTATATATTGAGATTTTGGATCTTATTTATTCTTTCAGTTTCTTATGCTAGGGAGACAATATGGTATTTAAAAATATGAGCCTGATTTATTTCATTTATGAGTATGGTGTCAAGTCTCATTCATTTATCTATAAAAGCCTTAATGCTATCTTTCTTTATAGCTCCAATCTATAAAAATACCATATCTTTTTTATCCATTTCTCAGTTGATGAGCACTTGGGTTGTTTCTAAGATTTGTCTATTACAAATTGTGCTGCTATAAACATGGGTGCACATATATCACTGTGGTATGATGTTTTCAATTCTTCTGGGAAAATGCCCAGAAGTGGGATAGCTGGGTCAAATGGGACCTCCAATCCTAGCTTTTTGAGGAACCACTACACTGACTTCCATAGTGGTTGCACCAGCCTACACTCCCACCAACAGTGGAGAAGAGTTCATTTTTCCCCCACAGTCCTTTCAGCATTTGTTATTGGTTGATTTCTTGATCTCGGCCATTTTTTCTGAAGTGAGATAGAATCTCAGCATTCTTTCAATTTGCATTTCTCTAATGACCAATGATGCTGAACATTTTTTCATATATTTATTTGCCATTTGTATTTTTTTTACTTACTTTCAATTCTCTGCTATAATATCACATTCTCTGGAAGACTCCCTAACTTCAACAGATATACATGCATCAACTCTATTTTAATACTTTTTATATGCAAGGTGTCTTCTTTGCCATCCTTGTCACAATTGCAATTTTACAATTATAATGTTATTATTTGATCAATGTCATTCTTCTCTCCTGGACTATAAATAATAGACCAACACTCTGACTCATTCTTCCACTTGTCTTAGATTAGGTTCCTTTAGGCAAAGATCTATGTGCAAGAATTTTGTTTGGGAAATAATTCCATGAATCACCAGTAAAAGAGTGAAGTAAGATAGGAAAAAAGGTTGAAGCCTATAGAAAGTGCACTAGTGGGAAGTTTAGTATTGTGGGTATTTTTTTTTTGCTTCATTTTTCTTTTCTATTTTTATTTTTTGGTACATTTTAGATGTACACAGTCATAGCATTCATCACAAGAAATTTATACCTGTACATGATATATCATGCTGCTTCTTTTTTCCCCATCCCCTTCCCCTCCCTTCAGCCTCTCTTTCTGTCTTTATTTACAAAAGTTTGTTTCCAATCTTCCCTTCTATTCTTTTCTTTTGTGCCCTTATTCCTCCCTGCCCTCTGTTCCCTTTCCCGTTTGAACATTTTCTTTTCATTTCCCCATATCTGTTATACATTTCGTGGGAACTTCTGGGAGACTCTGCATAACATTGCTCAGAGCTGTCCTCCCAATGAGTAAAGACTCCAATGATGTTATTTATTCACCAGCTCCCACTCAGAACTGGCTCTCAGAAATGTTAACTACAGCTCATTTACAGTCAGCCCCACCCAAAATCTAAGCACATTCCTACACCCAGGGCAAGTACTCAAGCAGAGTTGTAAGTGTCTGCAGTAAGAAGCCACCAGTGTGTGTAGATAGAGATATGCCAGAAAGATATGGATGGTTAACAGACAGCTTCTGCTACAGTTCACCCATTTGATTCGACTCATAATCCAAGTTAAATTTACTCAATGCTCAGTCCTATCATGAGTATTTAAAATTAGTTACTGGTCACGATTTCTTTTAAAAGTAGAAAATAGCAAGGTGTGTGATACAACAATAGTCTGTATCCCAATAGCGGGCCAGGGGTGGATTACACACCTGTAATCCTAGCACTTGGGAGGCTGAGGCAGGAGAATTGCTGTGAGTTCAAAGCCACCCTGCATTAAAAAATTCATTTAAAGCCATCCTGAACTGAATAGTAAAACCCTGTCTCAAAAGACAAAAAATAAATAGAAATTAAAAAATAAATAATGCAATTTGTTCAAGTTACTACAGATATTACTTGTCTTTCCTTCAGCACCTATTTTAAATTCTAGTAAAACTGACCCATCACTTTGGTCAAGGATGCTGACTCCGTGGGTTAATGCTGACCTGTTTCATTACTGAATTATCTAAACCCCTAAGTACAAAATGTTTTCATGGCTGTGGTTACTGAAATGCACCACTTACTGTTATTATTGGACATAAAATCTTCAAAAGATTCCATAGGGTTCCATTAGGCTACAACATCCTTATCATCTTCATTTTCTTCAGTACTAACTTAACATTCTTAAGATTAATGCATTTTTTTCAGTATACTCTGAATCACCTAGAACAGACATTAGTGTACTCAGAAGTCAACCATGATTTATACAGTGATATCCAGAAAAGTTTTTACTTTTCCCTAGGGCCAAAAGATGATAATCTTTTATTCATGCTGAAGTCTTTGCGCACATTTATAACATCTTTGCTAAAAGCTGCTTGGGGAGAAGCCCAGATCAAATTAAATCATATGTCCAATATTGAGATTAATTCTAAATTTCAGTCTCTTAAGACATATATCCAACAACAGAACTAATTTTTTAATCATCTGCATCTTTGAATGGTATTTTAAGTGCCACATGCCTAACTAACAAAATCTTTGACTATAATCTAAAACTTTTTATGTCACTAGAAATCCTTATAGTAACACAAATATTAGAATATTGTTTCTGTTCAGAAGCCCATTAACTTTCATGGTCAGAAATTTTCCACATGAAAAGAGAAAAAATATCATATGATTGACAACTGCTTCAAAGACCCGTATCCAAAAATTGATAAAGCTGTTCTAACTTCCTAGAAATAAATAAAAATACTCTAATCATTTTGATTCTAGGAATCTTTAGCACACTGGGAAACAAACAAAATCATTAAGATCTAGTCTGGTATTTTTTGTTTGTTTGTTTTTGTTTTTGTTTTTGTACTGGGGATCAAACTCATAAACTTGCACTTACCAAGGAAGCACTTGAACCACTGAGCTAAATCCCCAGTTCCCAGCCCTCTAGTCTTTTTTTTTTTCTGAAGGGAAAATTTAGCTGTAGAATGATGCCTTGAATTCTGGAAATCATTTTCTTTGGTATGTATTGGATTTGAACTTGAAGAAAAGACTTTTGTTCACTTCTTTTAATCAAATTACATGTTTTAGTCTGATTTTGAAGTGTCCTTTTGAAATTTTATACTTGTCCAGGGAGATCCAATATTAACTTTCTGTTTGGGTCAAAAAAGAAAGTTTTGTTAGCCAGACATTTTGGTGCATGCCTAATTATAGCACTTGGGAGGCTGAGGCAGGGGAATTGCTGTGAGTTTAAGGCCAGTCTGGTACCCAAAATGAGTACAAAGCCAGCCTGAACTGCATAGTGAACCCTGTCTCAAGAAAAAAGTAAAATTCTGTTTCCATATTTTTATCTGTGCTTTGTTTTCTATTCAAACACACATTAAGTTTAAGATTCATCAATATATAGCCCTCACTAAATCTAACAAACTATTTTCTGTACTTTTTTGTTTGCCTCTGTTCCTTTCTCAGTTGTGATCAGATAGTTTTTGGCCTTATCTTGGATTCATGCATAATGATACTTTTCAGGTTTGGCCTGGGTCCTGGGACCAGTCCTTTAGCATGCCCTAGTATTCCCCACATTTTATTATTTCTCTATTCAGTTTTCAGCAACATGCTGCATTCTCCTTTCAATAATTCATTGTATTCATGATTTCTGCTGCTGGATTGAATAAGAATCTCTTTAAGCAAATAATGTTGGATTTTGAACGACTTTGCATTCCCTAAATCAATTCCTAACTCGCACAAGCAGTCATCCACATGCACCTGACATGCGAAGGTGTCATCCTTTCCTATGAGTCAAGAACAGTGAAAGTTATCAAGACAAAGGAAGCCTATTAAATATCATTAGATTGGTGTCAAGTTCAGAAAGATTTAAGCTGGCATCACCAACAAAATATCGAGGCTAGTAATGAAAGTCACTGCTGTTACCACACAGAACACTGTCCTGAATTCCACTCCTTTTTCTAAACCAAGCTTGGCACAGTTACTCAAGGGCCTCCTGGCATCAGGTAGAGCCAAAAATAGGGGAACAGTGCTAAATATAGATCTTATATCTTCTGCATTCTTTGTAACTGAATTTCTTCAGGGTTCTGAACCTGAAGCCATAAAATCTTGGCACCCATTGTTTCACAATGAAAAGTGTTTTTCTTTTAAGCATTGATGTATTTCATGATCTTAAATTAGATTTAGTGCAAAGACAGCAGCTCTCTATTATTTTTCCCTATTTGTTCTGACAAGGTCACATGAAAATGTTGAGCATGATTTGTATCAGTGTTGTTACCAATTTAGTTTGCCTTAAGTTACATATAAAAGGTGACTTTCAGATACATAAATTGCTTTTGCTAAATCTCTTCCATTTTTTAGTAATTTTGAGATTTACAAACAGTCACACAGTACAATCTTGCCAAAGGGCTAGTCAGGCCAGAAACCACTTATTCGTTCTGGGCTTCATAATTTTTTCTAACTTTAATCAGTTTTCCAGAGTAAAATGCAGCATGATAGTGTTTTTCCCCAGAGAGTTTGCATTTAACTAGATTAGGATTGCAAGGCAAATTAAATGCTTCATAGCTTGGGAGCTTAATTCAGCTCTTGTTAATTAACTAGTCAGTGGATTGATTACACTATGCTCAGTTTTATCAGGATAAAGACAGAAAAAGACTTTCTTCATATACTGTCATATGTGTACTTTAGGAAAATGAAAAATGACTGAACCCAACCTGAATGCTAACTTCCTAAAGTGTCTACATTTCTGAATGGTGAATGTCATGGTTATGACTGGTGTTATGCATTGGTAGATTGTATATGTGGTATGATTCAAGACATGACACAAGTTCTCCTCACAACTTTATAAAATTGTACTGCTAACTCTCTCTGACCATATGAAATATCATAAGAGTATAAGCCCCTTAATTAATGTGCCATTTCATGCTAATGAGTTCTATTTTTGGGTAGTAGAGAGCATGCTAGAGATCAACATGCAAGGTCTATTGTGGCAGAAACTGACAATGTTTACCCTCTATATCACATTTGATGTTACTAAGCTATTAATTAATTATGGAAGGACAATAGAAGAGTCATGATTTTCTAAAACCTCAGGTAGGCATCTTATGGGTGATAACGAAACTGGGCTACTAAAGAAACTGACATATATATGCTACTAAAATTAAAAGTTTTGAAACTAGGACTGGGATTAACTATCGTATTTAACTCCCTTTCCTAAATAAGACTTCTGTTTTGTTCACTCAACAAATTCTTAATGAATGTTAACTATATGCCAGAAAGAATTCTAGGTACTGAAAAATTCAGCCTTGACATCATGTGATTTACATTTTAGGACTGTCACTATCATGTAGTGAAAAGATGTGAAGTAAGTTGTAAACTTAACCCAATAACCCAGAAAAGAACTGATAACAACCTAAAGAAGGATAGTAATCATGGATGTAGTGTACTTGATATAGTTTGAAGGCAGAGAAAATAGGACTTGCTTTTAGATTGCAAAAGATGTAAAAGGCCTCAGCAAGTGCAGGAGAAAAAATGATATTGTAGAGATGGAAACACTAAAAAAAAGTATGAGAATGGTCAATTTTGTTTTGAGATGTTAAGTGAGTACTAGGAAGTAATCAGTTGATATGGATATTAGGAATTCAAAGGAAACAGAAAGATGGGAAAAGTTGACAAGTAGATGGTATTTTAAGATGGATATCTGGATGTGTTCAGCTAGGTAATAAATACAGAAAGAGAAAACCATGGACACTGCAACATTTAGTATTCAGGAAGAGAACAAGGAATGAAAAAGAAAATTGAAAAAACCATTCAGTGAGAATGAATGAGAACCAGGAGAGTATACTGTCTTGTACATTAAATGAACAAAGAGTTTCAAGGAGATAATGATTATCTGTTGAATTCAGAAGAAACTAGAGCAATAGTTTAGATATGCCTACAAATTTGGCTACATAATTTCATCAAGGACATTGATTTTGACAAAACCAAATTAGTGACATACTGAGTATAAAAGGTAATTGTCCTAGAGCTTGCAGCACAGGAAGTGAGCTAGTAGATGCAAACCTGCAAACAAAAATTTCCAAGAGATTTTTCAATAAAAAGGAACAAGTATGTGGCAAAAGTAACAGGATACATTTGACCAAGAGAAGTTTTGTTGTTTCATTGTACGCATTCAGAGTGAGATTCTCTAGGTGGAAAGAAGAGGAAACAACTTAGAAGTTGTGATGAGGAAAACAAACAACTATCCTGCCTTTTCTTATGTTCAGTGCAAGAAAAATAAGTCATCAGCTATACTATAATATTATAAAGCTTCATAGATTTTTGCTACTCAACATCTCCACAAATGGGTTATGAACACACAGTCTAGTGTACCAGTGTGACAAATTGACCCCTGCCACAAGTTCGTTTCAGACCCTCCTCTGACTGTGACCCAGTAATATTCAAACACAAGAGTAAAGCCCATTCTGCCTTATTTGGTGTTCCACCCTGACCCCATTTTAGGCACTGTCCACAGGTACTCACTCTCTTTTCTCTCCCCAACTCTTAACTGTGCCCACTCCTTCAATTCTCCCTTCATTTGGCTTCCTCTTGGTATGGTGACTCTGCCTCACTAGGACCTGGGAGTAAATAAACTTTTCCTGAGCCTCTCCTCTGCACCCTCTTCCATCTGCACCTGAATGCCTATCACCTAAAAGAACACAGAACGCCAAGTAAGAAGGTTGAAAGGCAAACAGTGGTCACAGCAAACAGCAGGTTCTTTTATAGTATGCAGTTGAAGGGTGTACTGAGAAAAAAGACAAAGAGTAGAATTTGCTTCTGACAAATCACACAGTCCAAAGAGCTCAGTGCAAGGATTTGGCAGACTAGATTTGAGAAGAGTAAGTCCGAGTCAGGATAGCAGACAAAGACTGTGGCACTAAACATGCTCACTGGAAGAAAGATAGCCTATTTAATAAATGGTGCTTGAAACACTGGCTTTCTAAATGTCAAAGGCTAAGACCAGACACATTATCACCATGCACTAAACTAAACTCAAAATGGATCAAAGATCTAAATATTAAAACAGAAACACCAAATCTTCTGGAAGACAAGGTTAGTAGAAGTCTTGGAAACATAGGGATTGGCAGAGTTCATGAACAAAACCAAAGCTGCATAGGAAGTACTTCAAAGAATAAACAACTGGAATCTCATCTTACTAAAAAAAATTTTTACATCAAAATAAATCATCAACAGAGTGAAAAGAAAACTCATAGAAAGGGAAAAAATTTTAGTCAACTGTCCCTCAGACAAGGAATTTATATCTAAAACATATAAAGAATTGAAAAAATTTAGGCTCCCCCAAATTCAAAGACCCAATCCAAAAATGGGCATCTGAGATGAATATGCACTTCTCAGGTAAAGAAATACAAATGACAAATGAATATATCAAAAAATGTTCAAGATCATTGGTCATTTGAGAAATGCAAATTAAAACAACACTGAGATTTCATCTCAATCAGAAATAATGGCTATCATCAAGAAATTAATCAATAACAAATGCTAGCAGGGCTGTGGAGAAAAAGGAACACCTCTCCAGTGTTTGTGGGAGTGTAGACTGGTATAACCACTGTGAAAACAGTATGGAGATTCCTCAATTAAACTAGAAGAGGAGGTCCCATTTGACCCAGCTATTGCCCTTCTGAGTATTTTCCCAGAAGAATTGAAAGCATTATATCACAGTGATATATGTGCACCCACATGTATAGCAGCACAATTTGTAATAGCTAAATCTTGGAAACAACCCAAGTGCCCATCATCCACAAAATGAATAAAAAGGATGAAGCATTTTTATACAATGGAGTACTACTCAGCCATAAAGGAAGATAAACTGGAGACTTTTATAGGTGAATGGTGGGAACTTGAGACCATACTCATAAGTGAAATAAATCAGACTTGCATGTGTAAACATCTTATTGTCTCCCTACTGTAAAAAACTGAAAGAGTAAATAAGATCCAAAATGTACAACAGATATTGTGAAAGTGAAAGGGGAAAAAATGCTCAAAAGGAAGGAACAACTGGGCCATTGGTGGACTGCATGTTAAGAGAACAAGAAGTCACAGAGAAGCAAGCCCTCCCTGTGAATCAGTACCAAGTGCAGGCTGCTGTGGGGAGAGCCAGATGCCAGCATTTTCTCATGAGACAGCACCATTCATGGAGAAAAGGAAGAAGGGAAAAGACTATATATATATATATATATATATATATATAGTCTATAATTATACGATAATTATACCACTAATCTTTACTTGTCAAAAAGAATGGTTTGTGCTTTCATTGTTTGATCATTTTTTTCATGCTTACATCTTATAATCTGAGCAACTACTTTGAAGATAACAATATGCAATGTATTAACCATTTTTAATCTCCTATTATTTTGTTTTGAAATTTTGTATCATCTCTTTTATTCCTTTTTTTGTTTTAAAACAAAATGAAACAAATCAAAAAAGCTTATTGCAGTAGAAAACACACTGGCAAGAATGATAGAAAAATTGTGACTGAAGAAAGGGGGAATATTTTAAAAATTCTATGAAAAGTTAGTGACAATGTATCTTTTACAGTGTTAAATTTTTTAATTTAAATGCTCACTCTATTTTATGATGACCCATCACTGATCAAATGTTTACAGTAATTTCTGTCAAATAAAAACATTAGAGTATGAGGAAATAAAAAGGATTGTGACACTAAGCTTCTAGAAACCAGAGCTTCTGTTGAGTATGTTCCACGGAAGTACAAAACATGTTTATGACATTGTGCTCTTTATTTTGTCGTCTCCAAGCCACCCCTTGTGTTCCTTGTATTATGTCCTATAGTTAAAATTCACTTGGGTAAGGAAGAAAGAAATAGAAATATGACATACATTGTGATGTGATAAGATTCCAGATAGCACTAAGAATTTAAATCATGTTTATTTCTGATTTAGAAGAAGGAAATAGTCTGAAGGGGGATTGAGTTCCTCATGAAGCATTTGTGTGATCTTTAGACACAGAGTACAGAGGGTATAGAGTTTGACTAAGTTTTCACTAAGACAGAAAACAAACTCTCACATTTCTCTCTCTCTCTCTCTCTCTCTCGCTCTCTCTCTCTCTCTCTCTCTCTCTCTCTCTGTCATCTACTTTCTCTAACACCAGGGAGAATTTAGCAGGAAAGTTTAGGCAAATAGACATGAGAGAATGAATAGAAAAGAACATATGAAGCTGAAGCCTAACCTTCAAAATTTCAAAGTATTTTAATGCATTTTCCTTTACTGAAAGTATTACCTATCTAAATATTTCCATGTTTATTCTTCCCTTAAGACTTTAAATTTAGAATAATATGAATAAATAATTGTACTTATACCTGAGACCTTAATGAATTTTTTATACTTATTTACCTGATACTTCTTTTGCCATTGGGTTACTTTTTTTCTTTTTTGGATTTCACTCTTCAAGTGAAATAAGTAAAATCTTACAAAACCCTCACTGATTTGGATAAGAAGCATAGTCCATGCAAGGACAAGGAAAAGAAATAGACCAGTCCCAAGAAAAACCATAATTTATGGATGATGAATCAAGTACCCAGGCAAAAAAAAAATCAACTCTTGCTTTTCTAGTCAGAGCAAAATTTCTTGTGTGCTTCATTTCTTTGGGTTTTATTATGTGTAACTTGAGGAAAATTTTACTGTCCCTGAGATGCTTGAATCTCTCTCCTGTCACACTTGCTAAACATTGCTAAAAATCTTGATTATATTTTTTCCTGTTTCAGTATAATATAAAGCAATTATTTTTCCTCCCAGCTACTCATGATTGTTAAAATGGCATGATGAATTCATACATATTTCTTTGAAAGCAAAGGTTAATGTTGAATGTTAATAATTTTTTTTTACTCATGTGCAATCAGTTCCTAGTAGCATGCTAGTGCTGCTGGGAAACATAGTCACATAGAAGATGGTTACTTCAAGCTTCTCACCTTGTCTATGTACCAAATGGAACCATAACTTGCATACTTTCGATAAATGATCACCTGCCACTTTGGCAAATGATCGTTGGTAATTTTAACTAGAATAAATATCTAAAATGTCCAATATTTTTAAATCATGAGTATATCATATTAAGAAGAAAAATAACCTGGATATCAATTTTTCCATCTTTCCTCAATTTTAGGGACCTGATTGCAATAAAAATCTCTCCAAAGAGGAAACTGACCTGTCAGATTCAACAGTTTAAAGAAGTACACTAGCTGCAGATTACAGTGATGAAGATCAAAACGACTCCACAGCTTCTCACCTTACTCTTCCTCAGAGAAGAAATGATAAAGGCATGAAGAAGGTAAATAGAGTAGAATTTACAAAAAAGTATTTAAATCAAGCCTCCAAAGAATGTTTCTTTTCCTCAACAATATCAGCATATAATTTTAAGTATTCTCCTAGTAAGGCATAAAAATCTATTGAAATCTCTGTCTTTTATTAACTGGAAGAAGCACAAGGCAAAAGCAATTGACAAAGGAAAAAAGTTTGAGGAACCCTATCATGTTTAGTTCTGGTAGGAGATAAGAAGATTTTGAGGAATGGGATCCTGGTACACAAAGATCCCCAAGTAAGACGTTCTCTGCTGATCCTTCTTTTAGGAATTCCTTGAAGGTGATAAGTGAAAATCACTTTGGTTCACTATTTCCTTCTCTGATCTATAAAGGAATAAAATCATTTCTGAGAAGAGATGAAGCAAAAAATATAGAGATGGAATATAGATGGATAGATAGATAGATAGATAGATGCTAGACAGATATGGACTGTACTCCATTAAAAACTAAAGTTCAGGGAAGCACTCTGTATCGGAAATTCAAGTTTCTGCCAGATAAATTGGCTATGAGCCCTAAATAGGCACAGACAACTGTAGGACAAATATTTACTTTATAGCTATGAGAAAGTCTTAGCAAGTCATTTGTGACATAAATATAAGAAAATAAAAGAAGTGGTAAAACCACACTTACAAATGCTTTAGAACACACAACAAAAAAAAAATAGAAATAAACACTGAAAAATGGAGGCAAAGCCTTGCATAGAAGCAATCATAACCAAAGAAATAGGAAAACTTTTTCTATGAGTGTCTTATACAGTAGAATATTTTAAAAACATGAATCCAGTGAGAGACGTCTTAAAGATGAGATGAAGAAACAAAAATGTAGGTGAGATCATGGAACCATGAGGTCAGAATAAAGACCAAAATAATAACCACAGAGAAAGAAATACTTTACAAATATTAGTAAGCACACTAAAGCGAGACTGAATTTTTCAGACTCCAGGAAGAAGACACAAACCAACCCTGAGAGTGGTGACAGAATGAACACAATGGATCTCACTGAAGACACCGGAAAGGGACTGCCTATAGAAAGAAGCATTCTGCTACCATAAGCATTTAGAAAACACATTGGGAAAGCAAGGCATCAGAAAAACCATGAAGATAAATGCATAATGATGAAACTTTGAATTCACTAAGAAGATATTTAAAATACTTAAATCAATAAAAATTTTAATGAAATTAAATATTCAAAGGAAAGTAATTTTAAATATGTAAAACAAAATTTGGATGAACTACAGCGGAACTTGACAAATTCATGGTCCCAATAAAATTTTCAACATGCTTCTCTTGATTATATCCTTAAAGAATATTTCAGTCCCACAATCAATGGATCTAGGAAATTTACATAGGTTCCACCAAAACTAATAATTCACAGCCTTAATGAAAATGATACAATTTTATCACAACAATCTTTTTAAAGTAACAAGTGTAGTAAAGTGAACAATAGACTTAGATTCTTACTCCAATTTTGCAAATATGTATTTGAAAAATCTGCAATTTTACAGCATTGAAAAACATACCAGGGAACTGAAGTTGAAAAGCAGACCATTGTTCAAGGCTATAAAATTAAGATAACACGCCAAGAGGTGGGAGAACAGCAAGTCAACTCTTCCGTCAAAGACTACGTAGGAAGGGGCCAAACATATTCACTGGAAACATATGCTGGAAAAATTGGCTCTGCACATTCTGAAGATTAAACTTGAACCCATATCTTTCACCATGCACTAAACTAAATTCAGAATGATTCAAATATCTAAATATTAAAACAGAAACACTATATCTGCTGGAAGATAGAGTTGGTAAAACTCTTGAAGACATTGGTGTAGGCAAAGACTTTATGAACACAACCTCAGTTACACAGGAATTATCACAAAGAATCAACAACTAGGATCTCATCTTATTAAACAGCTTTTTCACAGCAAGAGAAACTACCAACAAAGTGAAGAGACAACCCACAATGTGTGAGAAAATGTTTGCCAGCTGTTCCTCAGACAAAAGATTACTATCAAGAACACAGAAAAAACTCAAAAAAATTAGCCCTCCTAGATTTAAAGACCCAATTCAAAAATGAGCATCTGAGATGAATACACAATTCTCAGATGAAGAAATACAAATGACACATAAATGTATGAAAAAATGTTCAGCATCACTGGTCATTCAAGAGATGAAAATTAAAACATCGCTGAGATTTCAACTCATCCCAGAAGGAGTGGCTATTATCAAGAAATCAACCAATAACAAGTGCCAGAGGGGCTGTGGGAAAAAGGAACCCTTTTCCATTATTGGTGAGAATGTAGACTGGTGCAACCACTATGGAAATCAGTATGGAGACACCTAAAAAGGTTAGAATTAGAGGTCCCATTCAATCTAGGCATTCTCCTTCTGGGTATCTTCCCAGAAGAATTAAAAAAATCATACCACATCAATATATGTGCACCCATGCCTATAGCAGTACAATTGGTAATGGCTAGATCTTGGAAACAACACAAATGCCCATCATAAAAGGAATGGATAAAAAAAGATATGATTTTTTATACAAGGGAGTATAGTCAGCTGGAGACTTTTATAGGTAAATGGATGCAACTCAAGATCATTCCAATAAGTAAAATAAATCAGACCCACATGTGTAAACATGGCATTGTCTCACTAGTGTGAGAAACTGAACTAGTAAATAAGAAACAAAATGTACAACAGATATTGTGAATTGAGAAGAAACTGTTGAAAAGAAAAGACAAACTGTGATGGGGGAAAAGGGAAAGAAAGATGAAAAAATGAAAAAATATATTGATACACAAGATAGTTAAGATAGTTATACAACTAGTTTCTCTTAGTTCATTAAAAAGCAAGATTTGAGCTAATATTGTTTGGACAACGTTTCATGCCTATATCTTGTACTCTGAAAAAGTACTATGAAGATAACAATATGCAATGTATTGATTATTGTTACTCTCCTACTAAACTGTTTTGAAGCTCTGCTTTATTGCTATTTTAATTTTTCTCTCTTTAAATAAAAAAGAAAAAGGTATATTGAAATATTGAAATATAGAAAGATAAGAATTATGTCTATATGTTTATTTGATTTTTCTGGAGAATCCTAATACAGTAGAGGAGCAGAGCTTTTCCTGTCCAGTACAGAGCATTAGAGATACCGAGCAGGTAGAGACAGATCTGATGTTTCTGCTAGAACGGTTCAAGGTGTACCTAAACAGATTTTACTGACTTTGTAGTCCCTGGACATGTTTTCCTACAGAGGTACTATGGGAATTATGCAAGCCTCATATTTATCAATAATTGCAATCCTCCTTATACAAGCAAAAATGAATTCTATGGTCTGTAATCCTTACCAATGTTCCTATAGTCACGATGTCTGATTCAGAGTAATTCTTTAAAATATAACTGTGTTAATGTCACTATTCTACTTAAAGTGATATCCCACATGAAGAATAAAAAGGATATATATATATATATATATATATATATATATATATATATATATATGTGTGTGAGTGTCTATATATATGTATATATGTATGTGTGTGTGTGTATATATATATATATAGAGAGAGAGAGAGAGAGAGAGAGAGAGAGAGATCCAAAGTTTCTCATACACTCCTCTGATTTAGCTTTCTAATTTTGTCTCCTAAATCTATACATGGTCTTTTCATTTCAATCATGCCAAACTATTTATAGCCACCAGATAGCTTTTCCCACATTATTTCCTCTTTCTAGAGTGCTAATTACTTCATACCACTCCTAGTCCACCTAAAGGACTCTATCTCATTTTCAACTGTAACTTTCTCTAGAATAATTCCTTAAATTTCCAGTGATTTAAAGACCCTTTTGTATGCACATTTCTTTATGTGTTCCAAGAGTACTTTTCCATGTCTTTACTATACAATGTACTTACTATTGCAACTATTAATTTCCATACCTTACCAACTCCTCTCTTGCCATACATAATAGAATATGAGTTGATGAAGGATGAAGAATTTATTGTTTGTTTTTGTGTTTCTTAAGCTTAAACCCTTATCTGACGCATAGTAGTTTCCTAATGCTTTACTGAATTCATAAATGACTGATTGATTTAATTTATGTAATAGCAGCATCAGTTGTCACATATCATCATTTTTCTTAGTCTAAGAATTGTTATTGGCTCCATGGCAACAAACTGCTTAGGTAATCATAAAGCTGTTATTGAATTCTTGTAGCACTTATCAGCAGAAAAGGACATGCTTAGAAGTGTATCCAAAGAGGACACAGTGGTAACTAGCTTCCTAAATTCATATTGCTCATGTTGATCAAATGCAGAGAAATATATAAAAGAATTGTACTACCCCAAATCAATCATGCATTGATCTCATGCATCTCAGTTTTTCTCTGCTGCTTTTTGACTACTGGTCAAGATCACAGGCTTCAGAATCAAGTAAACTTGAATTCAAAACATACCGCTATCACTTACTAAGCCACAGACATCTTGGGAAAATTATTTAATCTCTCTACAGTTCATTTTCTTTATGTATGAAACACAGTTTAAATACCTACCTGAAAAAATGTTTCTAGCATTAAGTGTGTAGTAATTATTGCATTGTCTGGCATCTAATAAACACCAAATAATTGCTAGTCAAGCAAATTATGATTATTGATTGCAGGACATTAATCAAGGAGGAATTTTTAGAGATTGATGCCTGTGAAAAGACACTTCTATAGCCCACTGAAGTATCTTTAACATGCATGCATGTATTTGAGTACAGAAATTACACTCATTCATTAACTATGAGTAAAAATAAAAATTGAATAATGGATAAAATTACTTATTATTAATTATTTATATCATCTGCTGACTTCATATTTATTGTTGTGGCTCTGGAGACAGAGGTGCACTGTTGCAATAATTATTATTCTTGATTGGCTAGTGAATGTTCTTATGCCTCCCTTGCATTCATCAACATTTTTCAAAGTCACCTGCTAAAAAGTAGGCATCAAGATATCAATGATTATCAGTGAAGGAAAAGGAAACCAAAAAGGGAAAAACCTATGAGGCTTTGATCAACAAAAGTGAATTTGATATATAGTATTTTAGAAGTAATGAGCCAGATGGTCTTTCTATCGTGGTGACCCAGGCACATAAAGGTAAGTGTAGCCTAAATGATGTAGCCAAGTGATTGATGTAATATTTTTAGCTGTGTGCTTTTTTAATAAAAGAAGGGAGTTTAAGATTATTTTAGCCTCACTGTCTCCAGCATCCTCTTGCAGTCATTACCCATCTTAGTAATTTTAAACTAAAGTAAGAATTCACATGATTACTATATTTGCAGTATCCACCTTGTCTTTTCCTTTTACTAGGTAGTGTTAAAAGAGCACACTGAACACAACTATAATATAAAACATGAATTCATCTTTGCCAGGAAAAAATCAGATTAAAAAAAAGACATTTCCCCAAAAAGAGGAATTTCATGAATAACTTAAGCAAATTAGAAGCAATCCAGTAACCCCTACATTACAGACTAATATTGCTCACCTTTTTCTTTCAGTCAGTTAGAAGACATTAATAGAGGTGTCCCAATGTGAGGAATGTGTCCTCCTCCCATCCTTTTTTCTCACTACTTTTTGGCTACAGATCATTTTAAACACATCCTTCTCCAACTGAATGCAACACACAGAAGGGATGAAAATCTAGGTGATGTACTTTGTAAACAGGTACATTGCCTCCAAGGGATGGAAAAAACAGAGAAGTAATTACCTTTCTACATAGTAAATAGAAAAAACAATTATATATGCTAAATTCAGCAACTCATATAAAAATTCTATTAAATAAATATTATGAAACCTCCTTTACAGATGATGTAATCAGTGTATTGATATAATCAATAAATAAAGTCATTTATCCAAGTTTTACACGTATAAAAAACTAGTAACTATCACCCCAGGATTCAAATCCAAAGGTTCTAAATCCAAAGGTTCTAAATCCAAAGGTTCTAAATCTCAAGTTCCATGCATTACACAGGCTCCCTTTATTGAATTCACTGTCCCCAATATTACTGAGAAATATCTTTTATTTCTGAGAAAATAAAAAATGAACATTAATTTGAAGTATATAAAAAGAATATTTCAAGCTTTACGTCTTTTAAGATAATCCAAATGTGTAAAATGCCTACATAGTAGTTTCTAAGAATGGAAATACATCGATACTCATATATGATTAAAAACAATATTAATATAGATGATATTTAATATACTTATGTGAAAAGCTTCATATTTCTCTTTAACAGTGATCATTACTCAAAAATATGTTTTCTCCAGTATCAATAGATGTTAATCATATTAATTAATCATAGTCTTTCCCATTCAGCAAAGATTGATGATAGTGTACATACAGAATACTACACTGAATTCTGGAGACATAGTAATTAACTAACAAAACTTGGCCTTTGCCATCAAAGAACTTACAGTCCAGTAAAGAAGTCAGATTGCTAATTAAAGAAATGTTAAACTGTATGTATTAACAATGCTCTAAGAGTGGTTATAAGATCATAGTTATAAGTAGCTTAGTTGAAATCTGAAGGAAGAATGCTAGTTTACCAAGTGACAAAGGGAAACAAGAGTTTTCCAGGCAATAAAAGAGCAATTGCAAAATTCCACTGATGGTAGAGAGGGAGTTTGTTAGTGCCCAGAGCTAAAAGAAAGCTGTGATACTGAAGAAATCAGAGTGAGCACAAAGGAGGTTGAAGAGGAAGATAGGCCACAATACTTAGGATTTTGCAATCTATTTTGGTCATTTACTTTTAACATTAAAATAATTGAAAATTACTGGAGGATTTTGAGAATGAAAATGACATAATTTAATTTCATATCAGAAAAACAGCTCAGACTACAATGTGTACAATGATCTGGAGAGAGCCGAAAGATAAAGTAGACAAACTGTAATGCCATTTTCACAGTCTGTCCTAGGAAATAAGTACCTGGTGGCAGGTGCTAAGATGATACTGGTAGTAAAAAGAGAAAATATTTCAGTGATATTTAGTAGGTCTTTTGGAGGTGCTAGGTTAAATGTGTAGATAAGAAAACAAAAAATGCTTAGGTAAGTTAATGCATACACTTCTAGCCTCAGGACTAAGTTATGCTGTCTTTCCCAAAACAGAGAAACTGACAGAGGATCACTTTGGGAGCTAAATTATTAGTTTTATGTGTTGAGATTGATATACAGAAGAAAGGTCAGTTGAGCAGTTGGACTTAGTAGTCTTCATGTCTAAGAAACAAACAAGCTGTGATTTCTTGGGAAAAGTAAACTAAGCTTTAAAATTGATGTCTCAGGTTTTTTTGAAACAAGGGCATTCATATCAACAAACATTCAGTTATCTGATATAAAATTCATCCTATTATTTTCTATAAATGGCCCTTTTGGGGAACATTTGACTCAGGTAGTATGTCTCTCTCTGCCTAGTCCCCATTGCCTAATGATTAAACCACCTCCTCAGCATCCATATTAGTTTAGGCTGAAAATAGCTCCACTTACTTTGCTCTACAAAGTTAGCTGAAAAATAAAGGGCCAATAACAAAATGTGAAATATTTTCTCTAAATTAGAAAAGAATTTTTTAAATTACTCACATTATGGTTAAAAAAACTTTCAAATAAATACTAAACATCAAACATCAAACATTCTCTCTTGTTTTAGGGATGCTGGTGTAACCTAAGACCTAAGGAAGTTATTATTCAATGAGAAATATTATCTAGATATATAATTTGTGACATTTGAAAATGATTAAACTCTCAGTCAATACCTTTTCAGTATTTATTATGAAGTTTTCCAATACATTCTATCATATTGATGGGGTAATGCATTTGTTATAATTAGTTGAAGTTAATATTTAAGATCATTAAGTGAAAAATTCTGTAATATTATCATAGTCTCCACTTTCCACAGAGATACATTCCAATACTCCTAGTGAATGCCTGAAAGTAAAGACTACCAAATCACATATATAAAGTTTTTCTATATATGCATATCTATGATAAAGTTTAACTTACAAGTTAAGTGAATAACTACAATAAATGAGTGAATACAATAATTAATAACAAAATAAAATAAAATAATAGTGCACGTGACAAATGTTATGTGAATGTGGTCCCTCTTTCTCTCAAAATACTTTATTGATTTACAATCACCCTTCTTGTGATGATGTGAGATGATACAGTATCCATGAGATGAGTTAAAATTAGGAAAATGACAGGAATTGTGACATAGCTTTAGGCAACTATGTTAGGGTTACTTGAACACAAGTACAAAGGTACTGCAACTGTTGATCTGAACCAAGAGGTCTACTAAGTGACAGATGGGTAAGTAGCATATATATTACAGATGCAATGGACAAAGGGATTATTCTCATTCAGGCAAGATAGCGAATCATGCAGAATTTCAGCACACTAGTCAAAACAGTGCACAATTTCACACATGTAAATTGTTTATTTCTGAAATTTTGCAGTTAAAGATTTTGGGCCACAGTTGATCATGGGTAATTGAAATTCCAGAAAATGCAACTACAGATAAGGGGAAAAGGAGCAGGTATTATAAAGTATTATAAAGTATTAGATTATCCTGTTGCTTTCTTGCTATTCAAATGCAAGAAAATTTTGGTTTTTCTTTCTAAAGAAAGTTTTAAAATGTCTCTTAAAGACTCCTCCAGAATAAGGAAAAGGCAATTCAGAGAGTTCTGTAAAATATCACTGAATAACTTTGGTTATTCTTAAAAGCCTCAGAGTAAAGGTAGTTTCAGGTTATTTAGCTATCTTAAGAAGAATAGATTTTTTAAAATCCCGTTATCCATATAATAAGATCTTTTTGCTAAGCTTAAGGTAAATAAAAATACCAATGTACCATTTTATTTGTTAATTATGGTTTTCTTGGTTCTTATCTCATACTCATTTTATCACTATACAACATCCTTTGCTTGCAGGCTGAAGACACGCATGATATTCCATGAGTTTATACGGATACCAAGCATTGTCTGCAGATGTGGAAAGGCTGTATCAGAGGCCGTTCCTACATATTTTTTTTAAAAAACCTCTGTCATTTTCATTAGTTCTTATCCGGTGCTATACAGTGTAACTAGGTAACCTCCACTTTCCAAATCCTTGACATCCAAGCTTCTACTAAGATTTTACGGCTCTTATTCATCCATTTGTAGTTTAATAAGCCACTCAATATTTAGCTAATTCATTTAATATTTTCCACTGATCTTCTATCATGCAAACTACGGGACAAGTTTACATAAGATTCTGTAAAACACCGTTCCTGAACTTGAACAGCAACTAGAAAGAGAAAGAGATGACAAAGAACAGCAAGTATCGTTTGATCTAAAAGTTCCAATTGTGAGGCCATTAGGCTAAAATATCTGTGCCTTGGGTTCCTACATAAGGAAACTGAAACCCAATATGAATAGTGAAATGAAACTTATGGTTAATCAATGGGAAACAAAAAGCTGATCTAAGTCTAAAGACTTCCCACTTGACCCAATAAAATATATTTTTTCTGTATTGCTTCCATGAATACTTTTTCTCATAAAAGTTTCCCCTTTTGCTTCTCTTCCTGATCCCCAGTGGAGCACTTATGATCTGGTGCTGACCAATTTATGAATTACCACTTGCTCAAGAAAAACAAGTTAAAATACCAATGTACCAAATAAAATGAATTTAATCTTAGAATAAAGGTATATACAGGGTTCAACTGGACCAGAAAGCACTCTTCTCCCTGCTAGGAATGAAATATGGTCTGACTATTGAAAGATAAATTTCATTTGCATCAATTTTAAGTGAGGGGATAATACGATCATATTTTATATAAAACAGATCAGTCCGTCAGTGCGGAAGGGGACTGGAGGGAGCACCACCACAGAAGAAAACAAGCTCCCTCCTAAAATCACAACCAGGATGATGAGAAAAGAAAACAGGAATTTTTGCTGAAACTATCTTAACAGAATGGGCTTTTTACTGTGTTAATGTAGTCTACTGAAGAAGCAGGGTACAGTATCTTAATGTCTTGACAGATGCTGGCATTCATTGCTCCAAATGAAGTAGTACAATTCAGGCCTCATGGCAGAGAGCACGAAAGAAAAGAGGAAAGCAGGCAAACTCAAGTGACATCTTTGTGCTTCAGGTCTTTTCAACTGCACAACCATCTCTCGGATGAATGAGCTTATTCCAGCCAGCAAACGCGGGCCCAGACAAGCAACACAGAGAGTTTATCTGACCCACGCTCAGCGGAAGCTGCCCTTACAGTCTGAAACAAACACCAGTGGCATCACGACCACACTGAACACCAAATCAGTTCTTTGTGAATCATGAAATAGCTGTTAGAGGATACATACCTTTCTGTGGATTTTTGTGCTGCAGATAATGAGGTTTTGAGGTTTTTTTGTTTGGTTGGTTTTTGGTTTTGTGTTTTTGTTTTCTGGGGGTTTTTGCCAGATCAAGAGACCCTGCCATATCCTGACAGCTGTGGGCCACAGTAGGAAAGCAGCGAGGTTTTCCAAGCTGCCAATCATTACAGTCCCATCATGGTAGCAGTCCCAAAAGGAATGCTAGATAGAGCAGTTTTCACACGTGCATTTCATTTCATTTGTTCCCACCTACAACGCGCTGAGCTATTTGTTGGTCTGCATGTATAGGGAAGGAGTGTGGACGAGTGCCACGTGTTGGAATATGGCGATTATGTCAGTATTTCAGTAAGACACAGTGGTAAAATGGAAAACAAAAAACAGCACTTTGGGAGTTAGCTGAACCTTGAGTAAATCTAAACACCGAACTCTCTTTCTATGAACTAGAGCAATTTCTGAAGCTTCACTTCCTGGAGTATAAATTGAGACTAATCAAACTCTTGGAGTAGAGATAAGAGCTAAATGAAACAATAGCTATAAGGGCACACAGAGGAACTCAGTAGGTGCTGATTTTCTTCCTGTTACAGATCCCAAACGACAGAAACCATCTACTTGTACCTTCAGGATTGCAATTTTCGATTTTGAGTCTTTTTAGTCTTTTCTATTTTGTGCTTCCATAGCTAAATGTTTTCATTTGCTAACTTATCCACTCTTTTCACGTTCTCTCATATACTCCCTGATAAAAATCTATCCATACATACACATACTCATATGTCTGTATAACCACTGACCCAAGATACATGTTACATTTTTCCTCTTGTTTTGCTTTCACTGGTCTGATTGTCATCAATCTTCACCTAGAAAATCAATACATTCTCCAAGGAGAAGTTTTAATTTTACTTTCTTAATAAAACCTCCCATCCCACACATTATGGTTTGTATCTAGATGTCCCCTCAAAGCATCATTTGGTCATAGGGATTTTTCATAGGTGGCTGAATCTAGAGTACGTGATGCTGGGATCAAGAGTGTGAGTGCTACACCTGCCCTAGGGTGTGTAGTCTGCATACAATATAAGATATGGAAAGAGGCTTGTCTTCTTCTCTCTTGTTTCTTTTGCTGTCTTCTGCCGCCATGAACTGTTCCCCCTCTGCCATGTGCCTTGGATTATGGACTGAAACCTCTATAAACTGCAAGCTAAATAAACCTTTCCTCCTTGAACTTTGAGTGTCAGGTACTTTGTCTCAGCAATGAGAAAAGTAACCAAGACACTGTATAAGATTGAATTAATCACAGCTGCCTTTATTCTCCTGTGGCACTTTGTCCAAGGATATGCTGGTCATATCCTTAAAATATCACTAAATTTCTAATAAAACATCATTAAGTTTTTAATATCTCTCTCTTTCTCCTGCTAGAAAATGGCTAGATGTAGTCAGAGGATCATGTCTTACCTATCGTCACCCTGGCACCTTGTGCCAAATGTACAACGTAATGGAGCTAAATAAAGGAACATCAAATTGCTTTTTTAAAGTTAGTTACTACATGTAAAACTACCACACCAGTGTTCTAATGGTCCTTCTTCACAACTTGACTATTCTGCCATGAAAATTTAAACAATATACTTCTCCATCTATATAAGGTTTCTCTTAATTATTCTTCAGAACAAACAAAATATAGGTAGTTGAATTTAGATGCATCCTATAAACAATATAGTTGTTAATATATATCACTCTGTTCATTAAAGGTTCCTATGATATTGTTTTGCTGGGTCAGTTATTGGGATAGAATCTTAACTACTTATAAATAATTTTGATCATTGTAGATTTTTTCCACTTTCCAAAACCTCTATTCCAATTTTTACAATATTTTAGGGATCATGAATTCAGTTATAATTGCTTAATAACTATGTAATAGTTAAAAGTTATTATAAAAGTTAATTACTATAAATTTTAGCCAAGCAATCCATGTTTACTCTAGAAAACAAAACTGAGACATCAAAAATGATAAGGCATCCATAATTCCAGAAGCTAGTGATGACTAGTCTTAAAAAAATAAGTGTAAATATAACTTTTCAAAAATGGAACTATGACATACATGCTATGGTATTACCATCTTTCATTAGTTCACAATGTACCATAATTATATACATTCTATATACACATACAGAAATTTCTGAAAAGACCGTATATTGATGCAGTCTCCAAATTTTAGGTTTCTAAATTTTTCTATTATTTAAAAAGATGTTGCAGTGAACCTTGTATCTGTGTAATATTTGCCCTACCATTTTGGAATTGTACCAGTGGATTCTGTTGTTTGAAAGTATCTATCAAAGGTCCATGTGTCAAGTCCTCATCACGAGCCAGTGAAGCTGGTGGGAGGTAGTGTCAGTAGGGTACAATGGAAGGAAGTTAGGTCAGAGGCATATGGGGATCTTAGTACTTTCCCGTTCATTTCTGTCTCCCTAGCCGTCATGAGACAAAGAGGTTTTCTTGATTGTGCATTTTTGCCATGTTGTATTTTGTTACTACAATCCTATAGCAATAAGGCCAAATGACCATAGACTGAAAGAGCTAAAATAAACCTTTCTTCTTTTTAAATTGATTTTCTCAGGTATTTTGTCACAGTGATGAAAAGCTGACTAACATAGTGACCCTGATTTTAGTACACGGATTGTTATTAATTATAAGGACCAGACCCTGGATATAGCATCACAGATGAGATTTTTAAAAAGAAAAAAAAAAGGGTTAAGCATGTGATTTAAAGTTCGTAACTTTTTACTTATTTAAAACCACTGGCAGTTGTGAACATAATTAACTTTGATTTAATATGTGTTTTGAGCATCTGATTTTAATCTGGTCTTTCTCATTGTAATAGGTTATAAAAACTGTTTTGTATAATAATAGTTCATTAGAAATTCATTGATTTTTTGTCATCTAAAATGTACAGGGCTTACTCAAAATTTTGTATCTAATTTTTGTTTTATTGATTAATCTTTAATTTTTGTATTACAAATATAAATTATCCATAGTTTTAGAATACCTGCATCACTGTGATTCCTACAGGAAAAATAACCATATTATTTTGATTCTGTAACTGTCTCAAATCAATTGTTTACACATTGTGATTATTAATAATGTAAGATTTCAAGATTTTGTTAGGACACAATTGTGTTGTAGCAAAATTGACTTTATTGCTAGGTATGAATTTGCTGAACTGAAGCTATGCAGGGCAGGTGGCAGTAGAGGGTGGGGAAAGTTTAGTCAAGGAGTACAAAGTTTCAATTTGATAAGAGAAATATATGCTTTTTCTTTTTTTTCTCAGTTCTTATTTCTTTACACATTTGCAGTACATAATGATTACATCATTTGTGGGGCATTTGTCCATGTTCATAACTCTTACTTTTTTTTCCTGTACCAGGGATTGAACTCACAACCTCGAGCCCACCAGGCAGGCACTTAAACCACTGAGCTAAACTCCTGGCCCTTCATAATACATCTTAATTCTTTTTTAATTTCCTTCCCCATGCCTCTTTCTCCTCTCTTTCCATCTTTTGGTAACCCCCTCTTTTGCAAAAGATCTGTTTCCCTTTTTGTCTATTGTATCAGTCAGTGTTTTACAAGAGAAACAGATATAAGACACACAGTATACAACAAATCATGAGATCAGCTTACAGTGGTCACCCACAAAGTTGAATGAGGAAGCGTACAGAGGGTATCTGCACACTGGTTTTAGTCCAAGGTCTGGAGTTCACTGCAGTGTCCAGGCAAGTCTGTATCAGGAGGCTGATGGATCTGCACCAGAAAGCTGAAGAATCTACAATGAAACCAGAGTCTGCACTGGAAGCCAGGAGACGACAGCCAAGCTGAAGGCAAAGACCACAGCTACTCCAAAGACAGAAGCCAGTCCATCCTTTCTCATTTCCCTTTAAGCATCTGGATGACAAGCCATTCTAGGGTATAGAAGAGCCACCCCTTGGGAGTGGGTCCTCTACACCCTAGGATATAGAACTGCTGATCTGATTTTGCTAACCTAAACTTCTCAAATTGACACACTCAATCACACCTACCCCTTGTCAACTTGGCAACCAAACACATTCTTTAAACCAGTCCCCAGATACAAACACACTCTCATAAACACAACTAACATGTTATAACAACCCTACATACAAACAGAAATGCACTAATTCCCTTCCCAAAATATAAGGCAAGTTTTCTTTAGGTGATGCTTACTCTTACCATTTCATAACTTGAACATTATAATATAGGTTTAACAATCCTTAAGAAACAATATTAGTTCTATCAACATTATATTACATTAGAAACATATTAGGAGAGATATAGTATAGTTGCAACTCTTTCTGTAGCTGATCACGGGATTGTAGCTGGTATTTAGAGCTACCTTTTTCTACTACCCATTCTGTATTTCCTTGGCCTTCAGGAAGCACCTCAGCAGGTGCTGGTTCTTTCCCTGGTGGAATGACCCATACCCAGGGGGAAGAATGGTGAGAGGATGGGGAAATAAAGATGAGACAATATACTGAAAACTGAGGTTAGGTGCAAGTCCATATCAGGAGGGACCTTTTCCAGAAAGCTGAAGAGTCTACAACAGAAGACTGGAGAGTCTATGACAGAAACAAAAGAGTCTGCACTGGAAGCCAAGAGACAATGTCCAAGCTGAAGATGAAGACTGGAGCTCCTCTGAAGAACAGAAACCAGTCCACCCTTCCCCATGTCCCTTTATACCGTTCAGGCTTACCACTGTAGAATTGCTGAGCTGACTTAGTTAAGCCTCTAAACTTCTCTAGTTGACACAATCAACCATTACACCTACTATCTTTTATCTTACTCTTATTTATATTTTGGGTCTCATATAAAAAACGATTTGATATTTAAGTTTGTGTGTTTGATTTATTTCGCTTAACATTATGGTCTCAAGATACATTCATTGTCCTACAAATAACTCAAGTTTACCCCTATATGGTGATGGTGGTTTCCTCAGGCACTGTTGATGATGGCTTTGTTTGATGGATCTCTGGTATTTGCTGCTCCAGTAGTGATGAGTCAATGAACCACTCATCCTCTGATTAAACAGTGGCATAGATCCATGTACTTCACACACACACACACACACACACACACACACACAACCAGAAATATCAGCTCCCCTCCCCTGTGTGACACTCACACTTAAGCCTTGTAAGCCGTGTGTGAACAGAAAAGGTGTGGGGTAACTGATGCAGGGCACCAATCAAAAGCTGTGTGATTCCTCTATGCTGCAATCATGGGTATGCAAGCCTCAGAGCAGGGCTTCAGATCCTCCTGAGATGTACCTTCCTGGGAACTGGGTACCAGCCAGAAGCTTTTCTCCATTCAATTCTGTCATTTGCAGCTCCCACCAAAGATCAAGAGAATGGGTATTAACTTACCCTAGGTAAAAGTACTCTTAGCTGAGGTGTTTGCAAGAGTGTAGGAGCAGAATGCAGCCGGCACAGGAGAGTTTCTTTCTGAACTTCTTAGGCAGTGCACCTTGGGCCTGTAACTAGAGTCAAAACCATAATGCTGTTGTTTGAAACTTCCCCAGCACACTCTGTGGGCAAGGGGATAGAGTTCTTGCTCCACATTTTTAGCAACAGGCCCTCACATAGCACTGAAAGAGGGGTATCAAGAACTTCACAGGCAACCATCCTCAACCCTGGCACCCCTAACTGTGAAATTGAGATGTAAGGATATTTTGTTTCTCTTTTTTATGCTGCTATCGGTCTCTGGATTTCATGAGATTTTTATTTTTCTACTATGAAATTTCAATGTTCTTCCATGGACATTCACTTCAATGTGCAACTATGCACCTGTTACTTTGGTTCTTTGTAGAAGAGCAGGTGATTTTCCTGGATACCTCTGTTCACCATCTTGCTCAACTGCATTGATCTGTCTCAGATAAAGGGTATATTTAACAATACATTCCTCCAAATGGATAGCTTACATATTTTCATATAGTTATTCATAAACATTTAACTCAACAATTTTTATTTTATTCTGTGTAATGACTTATGTCTAGCTGTCTTCCCAAAGCTTCACGCAGTCATAGGTGGGGCTTTTTCAGAGGTGGCTGAATGTAGAGTGTGTGACGCTGGGATTGATTCTTGGTGCAATTCTAGGATCAGGGGACTAGGATTAAGGGTGTGAGTGCCCCTCCACCCTAAGTAGCCTGAATAAGATATAAAGGATACAAAGAGCTGTGATCATCCCTCATTTGTTTTGCTACTTTATGTCCATTATGAGCTATTTCTCCTCTGCCATGCCTGTCTACCACACCACCCTGCCTTAAAGCCAGCCAATTATAGACTGAAACATCTACAAACTATGAACCAAATAAACCTTTCCTCCTTTAACTTTGGGCATCAGGTATTTTATCTCAGCAACAAGAGAAAAGTAACTAAGACATGCTATCAAAGGCATCTGCTTGAATGTGTAAGGAGATGGTTAGACAATATACTAAGATCAATTAAATTAAAGGTACCTAATTTGATAAAGTGTTATGCCCTACTTATTTTTAAAATGTGTTCTTCTGCACCCTATCATTCTCTTTCCAGTTCCTTAGAAACAACAGTCTTCAACTTCTCTATTTTGATGCCCACCTGTATAGAGAGTACATGTAGGTATTTCTTAATTTCTCAATTTTAACCATTTTCTACTGACATTTTTTTTTCTAGTACTGACTCTGAACTCAGAGTGAAACATCAGCCCCTTTGGGTGGTAAGCCTGTTGCCAGCCAGACTGAAACTGCACTATCAGCTCTCCTGGGTCACCAGTTTGCTGAATGCAGATCTTGAAACTTGTCATCTGCCATAATAATATAAAGTAATTGCTTTTGTTTAGATATAGGACCCTGGCAGTTAGAGGACGACCCATGCAAATTACATTCTCCATTTATAAATTCCTGTATACCAGGGAAACTGTACATGCCCTACAAATTTATTTCTTGGCCTCTACTGCCAAGATTGTAGACATTTTCCTTAAGCTCCCCCTGCTTCCATCTAGAGAAGCATACATAATCACCTCTCTAGGCAGCATACTTGCGCTTTCCTATTTCTTCTCCCTAGAAAGTTGTCTATATTTAATGTGTTCATCTAATTTTCTAAAGCTCTGTCATCTGTCCAGACCAACTGCCATCTTTTTTCCTTACTTCTGAAATAGTAACGTTTCAAAGCACTAAAAATGATAAATAAATATTTTTCTCAGTATGGCTCTCTTCATTAGAGGTAAACATGACTTCTAGATCATGGGCCTGTACCAATTTCTTCCATTTCTCCTTTAGAATATTCTGTCCAATGTTGGGGGTTTTTTCCACCAAGCATATCATTATCTATGAGGACTTAGCATCGGAGTGTAATTTAAATACATACAGGACTTCAAAATGTTGAGTTCCTCACAATATAGTCACAAGGTTAATAGTCACCCCAAAATACTCCAAAATGTGATTAAGGCCATTTGTGGCATAAATGTGAGTCTACAGTTGCCCTTAAACTAACATTAACTTCAATTTTTGGGTTTTTTAACAGAATCATTGGCCTCCACTTAGAGAAACTTGTCTTCATTTGTCCCACCTTTTTTTTCCCAGACTGTCATTTAGATAATAATTATGGGGCCTATGTCTCTGAAATAAAATAAACCCTTTTTCATGTACTCTGAAAGCAACTATTGCCTTATACTACTTTCTATAATAGTCCTCTGTACTACAGATAGCCATAAAATTAAAAATCAGTCAGCAATCAAGGTTGGAATTATTCTCAGTACTCACGTACAATACCTTGCTAAATGTCATCAATATGCATCATATAGCTGACACCATATTAAATATTCCTCAAGTCTCCTAGGATTCATTGTCAATCTTCAGTTTCAAATAAAAGAATATGCAAATAACCTAGTCTAGTGGGATTCAGGTCCAACTTGATGAGCATGAAATCTGTGTAACTTGGCTGAATTGAAATATTTCATCATGTTTGAACAAGGAGTCTTGCGTTTTTATGTGCAATGGACTCCACAAAAGTTGAAGAATATATATGTATATATACATGATCATTTTCTTGCCCTCAGCACTTCACAAAGTAGCAAGGTCATGTTACTACTTTCTTTTAGCATTATATATTTAATGCCTCCTCTATCAAAAATTACTTTTCTTTCTTTCCATTTTTCATTAATATTAAACCAGACTCTCTATCGTGTACCATTAGCTTCAGCAGGAGGAATGATCCATAACACAGGAAGCAACATATATTTCTACTTAATCCTTCAACCCTTTCTACTCAGATAGAATAGGATTGGGAAAGTCTATAGGAGGTGGAAAAAAGGCAGAAACCATGAATTCCATCTTGGTGAGAAGTAAACACATGTTCCATCATCCCCTACATATTTGATCAGATGCATTTAGAAATATTATTATTATTATTATTATTACTATAGTGCTATGTTCAGCAATTGATCCTTCCTCCAGAACTCATAAATGAAATACAGGTCTCAAAACTTTTTGATGAGGCTGAAAAAAAAGAATTAAAATAAGAAGGAAGTTTATGTAAGTACATATACATCCTCTATCCCTATGTCCTTATCTTCTCCAAAATATCTCAACAGTGAAACCACTGGTGATGCCCTTTTCCTTTTTTGTGTATTAAGTTTTAGCATAAAATTTTAAAGCTTGAAAATTATTCATTCACTATTTTACCATGACCCAGTTCAGTAAACATATTTTAATCATCCATTTCCAGTACCAGTTTTATTCAATCCACTGCTTTAAGGATGGTAAGGTAGATAAATTTATTGTATGCAATGTTTTTTAATCCATTGTACTGCAACATTAAAATAGCTACTGCAACTACAAACAAATCTTCTTTTAAAAAACACAGAGCCAGGGATATAGCTCAGTGGCACAGTGCCTGCCTGGCAAGTGAGAGGTCCTGAGTTAAATTCCTAGGACCAAAACATCAATCAATCAATCAATCAATCAATCACATAGAGAATTTCATAAATACCTGACAAGTTCTAACATCCTAGTCTAAAGTGTAGGATAAACTGATTGCAAAATACACACGTACTACCTGAAAATGAATTTGTTACAGTTACTCTTTGAACTTTATAAATCTAATGGATTTTGTTTAGAATAACTGATATATCCAATTCATCACCCCCAAAAAATGTCCCTGACTTTCAAAACCTTTGTTAATCAAGATAATTCAAAATTAAAAGCCCATTGATTTCATATGCACATTTGGCTATTTCCAATTTAAATAATTTAACAAATAATCCTACACTGCTGATAAATTAAACATTAATAACCAGTTTGTTGTATATTTTCAACATATTATTGGCTCATGTACTAAATTATAAGCTCATAATATAACTTTGAACTATTTTCTTTTTTTCTCAGTACATTAATTGATTGACTAACACTATTTAAAAAGGAAGTTGTGTTGTAGAACACACACATACAAAAAACAATTATATCTAAAGTATTAAAATTATCACAGATTCCAAAATGAAACTTTAATATAAAGGTATTTGAAAAGATCATTGAAAATTAGCATGACTTTACTACCAAAGAAATTAATTTTTGCCCTTAGAATCAACACATACAACAGAAACTTACAAGTTCTGTTTAATGAACTAGGCTGTTCTCCAGGTCAGTAAAATTTAGACTATAACATAAAACTTATGAAGAATGTGCCAATTTGACAAAGGTTATGTCAGCCATTAAAATATACAGAGAAAAAGAATATCATACACACAGAAAAGGAGGCAAAAATTGGTCCTGGCCAAATACTCTCAGGGAAAGAGTTTAATCAGGTTCATAGGATTATCAGCACTGCCTAAAGTTCTGTCTCTGTTACAGAGATTGATATGTCCAGTTATTGGAAACTAATACCATGAAGTATTGAAATTATTTATGTATATGTATATAAACATGTTTATTCTGATTTCATACTCACCAGACATTCCCTGATCTGTAGATTATCTGTGGAGAGCAAAAGTCCTTATCAGACAAATGTGAAAGTCAATTTGACTTCCCAGATGTTTCCCCTTTTAAATTGACAGAATGTGCTCTCTGAGGTCCTTTAGTGAAAGTTAGCATCCTCATGTCCAGTTGTTTTTATTAACTGAGACTTGCAGAGGCTGGCTTCTGAGCACACAGGCTAAGAATCCGGTTCTGAACTCTGGTAAGGTCATCTTGCAAATACATAAACACGACTCTGTAGTAGTCTGTCCAGGTGAGTAATTGGCTTTTCAAAAAAAAACCCTCTTTATTCTCACTGTATATGACCTAAGTCTTCCAAAGCAATGAAGGCTGTATATAAAATATTGTAGGCCATATAGTAAAGTAGTAAAGGCCATATATAGATGTACAAGCAGCATACTTAATTATAGCTGGAATCTATCATAAGGGGTAAGAAAGTACTAGCTCTCCCGTTAGATGAGGCTTGCCTTTGTCAGATGGGTAAGCAAGAAAGGAGTACTAACGAGAGAAGAAATATTCATTACAAGGAGCTGAAAATGTGAGAAAACATGGAAAGAGTAGAGTCTAAAATGTCTGTATTCTATGCTTTGGGAAAAAACATGCTTTGAGACAGATAACCTTGGAAATGTGGAACATGACAAAATATGAGGGATTTTGTATGCTTTCTCCTAGCAATTATAGAATGGATTGAGTGTCTACCATGTGCTAGGCCCTATGGTAATGCATCATTGAATGAGAATGTAAGATTTAGATTGTGGTTAATGCTGACAAACATAAATTTAATCAGAATATAGATAATGATTTTTAGAAAGCTTTAATGCAAATAGGCCTAAGACTTTTATAAGACCTGCTTACAAATTTGACTTCTGTCTTATGTATAGAAACAGGATATCAGGAAGAGTCTGCATAATTCTCTAGCTTATTAGAATATTTCAGCCTAAAATCTTTATACTGTATTATTATACTGAGTACCTATTCAGCTTCCCTTCTGAGGATCTAGAATTTTGCAATGTATTAGGCAAAGGGACCTGCATGGCCAGCCACCAGTATAAACCTTGGCATTGCATCTCTATTAAGTTTGCCTTGTGGGCAATATTTCATATGTTATCATAACTCAATCCCAAAAAAGATATTGTGTCTGTGTGTCTTCACAGGGAAAGGACTGTTGGAAACATACTTGATTTCCTGTGGACTTCACATCATGTATCTTTTCCCTTTGCTGATTTTGCTTTGTATCCTTCAGCTGTGCAGGAGTCACACAGAGCTGGAGTGCAGCTCTGCATGACTCCTGCAAGTGCTGCTAGTGAATCACTGAACTCAACAGTTGCATGGGGACACTCAACACAGTCAGATGGAAGGGATCAAGATTTGAGAAGCTGACGATCAGAACAAACTTTGAAAATAATATTCAGAGTTTCAAGAGGTACTGGACAAAATGTATTATTAAGCAATTTTTTTTAAAACTCTAAGAAGCCATAAATTTAGTGTGAGAGCATTTTTATTTTAGACCTAATATTTAAATTAGCTATGAAATATCAAGTGAGAGATAATAAGGAAGAAACATTGGCTTGGAATTAGTACAGAGACATTGACAATATAAAGCAGGAATCATTCACAGCAAGAGGATATCTATTAGATTGCACAAGTAATAATATTTATACAGTGAGAAGAAAGGCCCAACTATTTAACAATGGAGGATAACAACACTGAAGAGAAGAAAAACACACTAAATAGAAAAAAATTAGTATGACAAATGTCAAAGAGAAGTAACTACATCATATAAAGTCAAGATTGAAGATTTGCCATACTGAAGTTGTCCAGAGACCTTGCAGGGAAGAGCCTTGTCAGGGTGTCTTTCCTGAGACAGGGCAGAGGAGGAAACCAGATCAGTGAGTGAGTAGGAAATAAGGAAATGAAACAACAAAATTAATTCAGATGATACCCTGGAGCATAAAAAAAAGAGGGTCATTCTTTGCCATTGCTTACATATATATGATTTATATATTGTTAAGTTTAAGAAAATAAAGCTAAATTCATGGAGAAAGGCTGAGGATACAGGATAATCAGTAGAAGGCCCATATAAATTGCCCTAGCTCTTAACTGACCAACAAAAGATAATTGAATGGAATACCTCCTGGGTTCTACATGTTATGCAAAATTACTATACTGGATGTCTAGGCAAAATATGTGCAGATTAAAGTCAAGACATATGAATGTAAGAAAGGAAAAAATTATATGCATGTAGGTACACACATATAACTGTATGTATATATATGTGTGCAAGATAAATAACTAGGCAACTAATCTCTGTTAGTTCATCAGAGAACAGTTTGTGCTGTCATTGTTTGACTGTTTTTTGTTTCTTTTTTTGTCAGTACCGGGGATCAAACTCACAACCTCACACCTGCCAAGCAGGCGCTAAGCCACTGAGCCAAACCCCCAGCCTTTTTTTTTTTTTTTTTTTTTTTTTTTTTTGAGGCAGGGTCGCAGTATGTAGTTTAGGCCGGCCTTGCTCACATTGTAACCCAAGCACGCCTCCAACTCACAATGCTCCACCTACCTCAGCCTCCCGGGTGCTGGGATTAAAGGCATACGCCACCACGCCCAGCCATTGTTTGACTGTTTAATCATTTTTATGCTTAAATCTAGTAAACTGAACAACTACTTCTAAAATAACAATATACAATATATTAACTAGTGTTGATTTCTTACTTTTTTTTGAAATTCTGTATTATTTCTATCCTTTTTTCTGTTTTGCTTTTTAAAAAAAAAGAAAAGAAAAGATATATGAATGTGATCACTATGTTGTAATTAGCCTATTCTGTGTCCATGCAGGAAAATTCTATCAGTGAACTACATTTATGTCTCCATTTGTTTTCACCCTCCCTAAATCCCTTTGGTTTCACATTTTCCATTGTGTCAGTCCACATCAGGGCCTTGATAGCTTCCCTATTAACATATTTGCACAAAATAAACAGAGTCCCTCAACAAGCATATTCAGAAAGCCCCACAGAAATAGATTCCAATAAAATGAATCTTTTCCTGTAGTTCTTTTTTATGATATTCCACCCTAAGTTTTTAGGTGCTGAGTTTTATAATCTAATAACTATTTTTAGTTAACCTATAGAAAAGTTCTGTTAGTTGTACTTTCTAAAAGCTTAAAGAATACTTTTATTAATCTATATAATAAATCCATGACCACTAAGGTCATGTATATAAGATTTTTCACAAGATATATTACCTAAATTTTCCCAAGCCAAAGCTAAATAAATATATGGTTAAGTATAACTGTGATTTTTTCCTCCATAAGATTATTTTTATAAATAAATGCACAAATCAAAAATGTAAAAGATAAGACACTAGGTAGAAAATGAAGTCACAGTAACTGTAAAATACTGTTTACCCTTCATTTATGTAGAATGAAGAGATGTTCAGTTCAAGAAGTCAAACTGAAATTACAATGATCTCAAGCCAAATGACAAAAATGTTTAAAAAGTCAAAACAAAATAAAATAAATGGCTCTTATCCAGCTGCCAGTGCCAGCATGTGGTCTTAGAGAAGACACCTTTGGCCTTACATTAAACTGTGAGGTTTTTATAGAGAAGAAAAATGAAATGTCAGCCATGGTCTTCAAGAATCACATAAATTATTTGTGACATAGTAGTAAATGAATAATAGTTAATATTCATTATTTACTATATATCAGGTACTATAAGATCTACTTTATAGGACTTGTCTCATAAATCTCTGAATCATCCTTAAACATACAATCAATATCTGTGTTCTACAGATTAGGTAACTGACATTTAGAGAATGAATAGATAATCCAAGAACCCACAATGAATGAGCAAAGAGGTCATAATTTGAACCCAGAAGGCTAACTCTTTGTAAACCCAGAAGATCTCATGACTGCAAAGTGGTAAGGGTTGGGTTGAAGTTTACTGGCCTGGAAACGATTAGTGGTATCTGTAGGACTTGACATGGAAGTACAGTTACTTCCACTGGTAAGCTCTGGTGCAGTGGAGAGATGTCATAATTATGTGTTTTAGTCCTCTATACTGTATGAACTATCCTTACATGTCATCTCATATCACATATCATCACTTCCCAACAACTGGATGAGATAGATAGGGCAGACTTTAATTCTATTCCATGGGTGAGGAACAGACTCCTGGGACTTAGGCTATTTATTTGAAGCCACATTTGCTAAGAACTGACAGAACTCAGAATCTTTTTTTTCTCCAAGACTGTCCTATTTCCACTATTGCACATTACATAGACAACTATGTCTAATTAGTACAGGATAAGTCTAACATTCACCATGTACAGACATTTTCAGCACAGAAAGAAAACCTACTGATCAGCCCAAGGTGAAATTCCAAGGCTCATATGTAGGGCGTCATTGAAACTAGAAATTGATCACACATGCAGGGCTGGGGCGTGGTCATCCTAAGAACAAAAAGCACCCAGGGCAAGCCTTGTGAAAAAGCTGCTACAGCACAAAAAAACACCAAGCCCCTAGACAATCCAAGTAATGGGGTGCTAAGCAAAGGGGTACCATATGATATTGTGTTGCTAAATGTACAAATAAATGCCCACAAAATGAGGGGACAGTTCCTTTCCTCCCATCCAGAGAGTAAGAGCTCCACCTGACCCCAGCTTTGTTTCTTCTTTATTTTTCATCCTCTCACAGTCCTTCACCCAAGGAACCTCAAGGGCTGTGTGGGTCATGGCATATGGCACCTGCTCAGTGACAGGGTAAGAGACTAGAGAATATAAATGGGGTTATGGAAAATCCCTGAGTTCTTGGAGTAAAAAGTCAGAGATAGAAAATAGGCTTAAGAGAAGCCAAAGAGAGAAAAATAGGCTTGAGAAGAACCAAAGAGATAAACAGGCTTAAGAGAATTCAAAGGGACTATAGACATAAGAAACAAAAAGAAAAGAAATGTATTGATTTTATCAGTTGTTACACATGGGAAAAGCAAATTAACAAGAACCACAGAGGGATATAGATGCATATAGGTATAGATAGATAGATAGATAGATAGATAGATAGACAGATAGATAGATGATAGATATGAATGGTTGTTGTGTGCTTGATTCCAGTATTTACTTTTCTTTCATGGATTTTGATAAGGAAGAATCTTAATGATTATAAGCCTATTGAGACAGCCACAAGAAAATTGGCTCAGAGCAATATTTTTAAATCAAGTCCCAAGCAAGAAAAAGATGATGAAACAATAGAAACCTAGAAAGAGTTTAAGCCCTCTGGTTTTGCTCAATTAGATAAGAAAGGCGAGATGGGGAATAACTCTTCCCCATAAGAGGAGACCTTTGCTGTGAATTCTATTTTATAACACCTGATATTTTTAATTAAGCCACAAGCAGCTATCCCCACCTTTTCATCTCAATTTTGCTGTGTCACAGGTTGGAACTTCTGCCTCTAAGGGAGTAGAGCCATTTTCTCTGTCTCCCTTGCAACTGACGCTAAAATAAAACAGACAGGTTGGGGAGTGCATGAAGGGGTTTCAACATATTTACTCTGTTACTAAATTTCAAATCCCCACTAATTCAAGACAAATTATAATCACTTTGGTCAACAATCCACAGCCTAAAGGGAAAGGGAAAGTACAAAGCTACTGGTTTTCATTGTGGGGGTAAGGAACAATTTGCTCAAAATTATTCTGCTGCTATACCTGTGGGAGCAGCACAGCCACTATCTGTCCCTTCAACAAAACCTTCAACTATCTGCCCAACGTGTAGATGATGATATCTTTGGGCCACTCGATGTAAATTCAAAACTGATGTGGAAGATCAACCTATCCAGGAAACTTCAAGCAAGGCCTACAACAGCACTGCCAAAGAATAGGGGTGCTATGGCTACTCTTCCCTGGGATGACATGGCCCCACTTGGTATGGCAGGCTCCTAGTGTTTGGGGGGCAGTGTGGTCCTGATTTGTGGTTTGCTAATTTTTGCTTTGTTTGCAAAATATTCTCAAAAAGACAATTTCAAGTAACCAATATGACAATAACCAGTCTGTAAAACTTGTAAAAATTCAATATTTGGCTTTCATGAGCTATTAATAACATGGCTCCAACATATTGCTGTCTCACTATGACTTTGTAGCAAGTCTTGATATCTGGTAATGTAAATTCTGAAATTCTGGGTTTTTTTCAAAATTGTTTACTTTAGGGATACTTGCTTCAAATTCATGATCAATATAACTCTACATTCATTTAGGTCTTTTTTTGCTTTCTTATATCAATTTTTAGTTTTCAATTCACTGACACTACATAGCTTGCTAAATTTCTTGAGTTTATTTGTTTCCAAAAGAAAAAAAAACTGTAAATTTACGTACGTGGGAGAAAATAGGAAAACAGCTTAGAGCAAGACTAGGGAAAAAAACAAACAAACACAAATCTATCAGGACCTTTGCAGACATTTGAAGTGTTGTTTAACAGGGAGAAACTTCTGCCTTCTGCTTCTCTCACTACTTCTCACAGGCCCCCAGGCAGGAGAGGGAACCAAAGAGCCCCATGGAGCCTGGAACTTGGCCCAGACAAGAGAGGTGGAGAAACAATGTTGCTTGTTTCAGCTGCAGGGGTGAAATGTTATGGTTCTAATGTAATATTATAATGTTGATAGATTTAGTATTGGCTCTGAAGGATTGTTAAATCTGTGCTAAAATGTTCAAGTTGTGAAATGTTGAAAATAATCATGTATTTGTAGCTAGAAACTGGTTTAAAGCTATGCGTCTGGTTGCCCCAAGTTGACAGTGGTGGATTGGCATGGTTAAAATGTTGTGTCAAATTAAAGTTTAAAAACTTGGCTGAGTGGAGAGGCTGCTGAGGGACTCAGTGGAGAGGCTGAAGTCCTCACCATGTAAACATCATTATATTGTACAGGAGCAGGTCATGGAGATGGTGTGCATGCTGCACCCACCCTAGGGGCGTAACCTGCTTGCAATGTGGGCAAAAAAAGGAGACTTATACTTCCCCTCCTTTGCTCTTGCTACTTTTGCAGTCTTCCACTGCCATAAACTGCTACTCCCTCAGACACTGTTCAACAGGCTTTTGTTTCCCATGCCACCTTCCATCAAAAGCCTTCTGCTTTATGAAAATGGTTCCATTTAACCCAGAAACAGGCTTGACAAATTGTTAAATAATGTTTCTCATATATACTGCAATCTAAAAATTGTTAAATTTACTCAAAGTTTAACTACAAAATAGGGAGGGTGATTTTACTTACAATATTTATACCTCATCATAGACTTCACTTGGAAGTATGTACTGTTAAAGTTTTAAATCGTTCTAAGCATGGAACTACACCAGCAGCAAGGCAAGGAAGCTAGGAAGAGTCCTTCAGAAAGATATTCATACTAGACAATGGAAAGGACTCGGCATAGTTCTAATTTGAGGTCAAGGGTATGCTTATATTTTTCCAGGAAATGTTAAACAGCCTATCTGGGTGCCAGAGTGTACTATCCAGCTGGATCATAACCCAAACTGAGAAAAGGATTTGAATTCACCTCTCAGAAGTTGATGTCAGTCCTATGACAGTGATATCTCAGAGACCAGACCACAACTGATAGAGAAGGATGAAGCTAGCACCAATCTTAGTTGCTCAGGATGCCCAGGAGATGGTAACAAAAAACAAAACCAAAGGTCTGATAGGTGATTCCACTTTATGTTCTAAGGTGTTTGATATTTAAATAAAAAAATAATGTTAAACTTACTGCCTCTACTACAGTGTACTGTAATCAACATTTTCTTCTGGATGTTCAACAACTGAGGGTTGGAGACAAAAACTAGAAAGATAGATAAGCTAAGAGGGCAGCTAATATTTTGTTCCTAGTCCTCTGAGGACGTAAGAGAACCTCTGCTGCATCATCCTATACTCAGTGAGTTCCTGGTCTTCTGATCAAGAAGATTATGAGACAAGAGAGGAAACTGATCATTGGTGTGTGGTGTGCCTAAGAAGAATTACCAGAGGAAAAGGTCTCCCAAGCTTTCACAGAAAGCAACTTGGTCAAGCAATGGCTGTGACTCATCCTGGTGGCTGACATGACAAAAGAGCTAAGAGGTACTATTCATGGTTCCAGGATATTCCTGAGGAGATTTAACTGACCTTAATAGATAGCAAGAAACTGACTGTAATTAAAACAGGTCTCACCTTAACTTGGTCTTGAACATCCTGCAGAAAAGGTACAACTACTAGAATAATATAAAACAATGCTATAGTAAATGTTAGCTATAAAAGAAACTCAAATCAGTAATACCTTCTTAAAATTACTGGCTAAACTGGTAACTGACTACTGTTACACTCTAATAGACTGTAATGGATTTCAATTGTGGCATGCAAGGGCTTAAAATCCTTGAACTGTACTTAAAATGAAAAGGGTTCAAGAACGAAAAGGCCTCTTACAGAGTTCTCCAAATGCAGCTCCTCCAGCTTCAACTGACCACCAATCCCATGCTACAACAAAACAAAAAAGAGGGATATGTAGTGTTATGGTTTGTGTCTGGGTGTCCCTGCAAAGCCTCATGCAATCATGGACATGGCTGAGTCTAGCATTTGTGGTTGGGTTGTTGTCTAGCTCTGGGATTGGTAGTGTGCTAGCATATAATATAAGGGAGGAAAGGAGGCATGCTCCTTCCTTTTACCCTTTTTGCTCTTGTGACTTGCGGCTGCCCTGAAAGGTGGCCCCTTAACCACGCCACTCTGCCAAGGAATGAGCTGAGTATGGACTGAAACCTCCAAAAACTGTAAGATAAAAAAACCTTTCCTTCCTTGATTTTGGGCATCAAGTATTTTGTCTCAACAATGAGACAAAAGTAACCACGACATGTAGGGAACATTGAAGTTAGAAACTGATCCCACATGCAGAACTAGGGCATGGTCATCTCAAAAACAAAAAGCACGCAGGACAAGCCATGTGAAAAAGTTGCTTCAGTCCAAAAAAACACCAAATCCCTAGACAATACAAGCCATGGATTGCTATGCAAAGGGGTACCACATGATACTGTGCTGTTAAATGTACAAATAAATGCCCATAAAATGAGGGGTCACTTTGTTTCCTCCCATCCAGAGAATAAGCCTCCACCTGACCCCAGCTGTGTTTCTTCTGTATTTTCTCATCCTCTTACAGTCCTTCACCCAAGGAACCTCAAGGACTGCACTCATAAACAATTTTTAAACTGACCTCTCTGTACAGGAAGTTCAGTATTCCTGCCAAGAAATTGAAGGAAAGTCGGCAGGAATACTGAGTTTCCCACTCAAAGAAAAAAAAAATCTGCAAGTGATAAGAAATGCCTAAGGGCCAATACTGTGGTACAGAAGTCAAAGGAGAAAGGACAGCCTGGCACACAGAGGTACAAGAACTGAGAAACTGAGGCAAACGATAGTGTAGCCCCATGATTTCTGACAAATTCTTTCCAGAGCTGATGAATAATTAGAGTCTACCTATAGACAAAAAGTCAGTTTAAATAAAGTGGAATATTCCTGATTTATGATGCTCTAATTAAGTCCAAATTTAAAATGTGTCTGTGCAGTTGCTATCTAGATTTTCCCTTCAGCATTTTCTTTCTAATCAAATGTATTGAAAAGCTAAATTTTATCCATGGACATGTCTGAAGTTACACACTAGGAATGAAATTAAGAAAACAAGACGATGAGAGAATGCCTTTGAAGAAGATCAACCAAAAGAACTTTTCATGAGCTATAAATAAGAAGAAAAAAAACTTTGATAGTGAAAGAAAGATATAAATAAAAGAGAAATTACTATTTTCTCTTGTACCTTGTGGAAAATGAAAACTTTTTCTCATTTATGGAGAGACCAGTTGATTGGTTTTCTGGTTTTATAACTAAGATTCCTTAAAAATGGGAAAAAGCCCAGGTACGAAAAAGGCACAATTCTATATTTAAATGACACATAGATTCCACTAGAGCAGTGTAAATATTATCAGCAATCTCAGCCTGTGAGTTCCCAAAGCATTCATAAAGTATCTAGCCATGCACTGAATTCCTCAGGAAGAAGACTGTGTTCTGTGAGTGTGGCCACCCACCTTCATATTCAGCTTACACCTTGGTTCAAATCATTGTGGTATGAAATAAAATTCATTAAAAAAAAATAGTGACCAGACTGAATTCTGGGGCAGATACAGAGCCATTCTGTTTTGTTGATAAAGAAAGGCTCATAATGTGAATAACTACCTAAATATCTAAAAATACAAAATTCTTCACTGATAGTCTAAGCTTCTAGACAGTGACACTTGAAGCCTTATATTGGTTAGGGAACGAAAGCAGCTGTGAGTCACAGAAAACATCTCTGATCCTCCTGAAAATGTAATGTAATTTAAACAAATTTGGAAATGTTTTGCATATACAAGAGAAGGTTCTGAGTAGCAAACTGTTATGGTTGATACACTGTGTCAACTTGAGAAGTTTAGAAGTTTAACTGACTCAGCAGGGAGCCAGGATCCCTACTTTGTAAATATCCTCACCCTGTGCAAGAGGAGGGCACAGAGATTTTGTGAGTGCTACACCACCCTGGAGGGTCAGGGTCGGGGGTGTCCTTATACAATATAAGGGAGGAGAAGAGGCTTGTTCCCCTTTTGCTCTGGCTGCTGCCTTGAAGTGTCACCCCTCTGCCATGCCACCCTGCCTTTCAGTCAGCTGATTATGGAATGAAACTTCCAAAAACTGTAAGCTAAGTAAACCTTTCCTTCCTTAATTTTGAGTGTTGAGTATTTTGTCCCAGCAATGAGAGAAAAGTAACCAAGACAGAAACAGAGGACCTAATTCGCAAATTTCAGTCTTCCATGCCACCATTCTCATGTCTGCTTCTGTTTTTCAGGTTTCTTCATTCTGCTAATGTGGATGCTTTACAGTCAGCATTGTGTTCAGTTGGTTTCTATGGAAGACAAAGGCTAAGAATTGAAGAGTAAAATCCATAGGAGAGCTGACTGGTTCCCTCTTTTAAAGACCATTCTTAGAGGAAAAAGAGTTCCAGGAAGACGGCAGAGTGGTGAGCAGCAGATAAAGAACCTCTCTGAGATTTGGTGTCCATACACAGGAATATAATAACCTGAGAAAGAGAAATAGAAGGGAAATGTATCCCCAGGACCCAGGAAGGATACGAAAGAAGAACCGAAGGTCGACAGGAAGAGCAAAATGAGAGACCTCAACACAGAGAAAAGAGGTGGCAGGGACACTTTCTCCCGGAGCCCGGACTCACTGTGTAAGAGGGGTGGCTCTGCAGGGTGACTCCCGGCTACTCCAGAGCCCTCCACGGAGAAATTACCAGCAGAACAGAGCAGTGGTCACAGTGAATTGCAGTGGCTGGTGAGTATTTCAGAAGCCTCACCCAGTAAATCCTAATTTCACCTTCTTGGACATCCTTAACTGCCAGGGATGATAAGAAGTATAAGCCTTTTGATTCACCAAAGCATGACGATCTAAATGCAGTTGGGATCTGAAAGGTGGAATTTAAATGAAGAGGAATGGCACAGCCACTGCTTGATGATGCTCTTAAAAGTAAGGAATAGTCCTCAGACATGTAGACATTTCCATTTCTCTTCATTAATCTATTTTGATTTAGTTATGCACAGCTATATCAGCATCTTTTGTGTTTTCAGTATATAACAAAAATTGTTTCCTGCTTTATAAAATATTTCAATGGAGTTTATCCCTTATTATGATTTTATATTCAACAAGCACTAGTTTCACAAATATAATAAATCTAAATGTATCATTTATTTAATAGTTACTATGTTCCAGGCATTGTATATAAAATAATCTTCTTATGTAAGTCATTTCAACGGTCCTATTAAGTATTCTTTTCATTTTGTCTGCTTTATTGGCTATTGTACCTCAAATCACCTATAATAGTTATCTGGTAGCTAGTAAGGTACAGATAAATATTTATGAAGTGAACCAATACTTATTGTGCAACCTGGAAATTTTAAGCATAAACAAGTATAAATTGGGTGATAACTATATTTAGGAAATAACAGCAACGAAGTATAACCTCTAACCTCTAACCTATGTCCTTACCATTATGACAGCTGATCACAAGTAGGAATAAACAATATTTTGGTCATAGGTATAGTGATTTATCTATCAGTAAAATATCCTCTCCTTTTTAAAACAGTGCCTAAAACATTGTTTGTGTCAGTAAATACTTTTAATGAATTAATGGCAGGCAGGAGATGAGAGTGACCGATAGATCTACAAATTCCAACTTAATATCCACTCTGAGACTGTGTGACAGGCCTGTAAATGCCAGATACATTCTTTCAAATACTTAAGCAACCTAATATTAGAAATATCCAAGGAGAACATACTTCATTCTCCCATAAAAAGCCTTCCCTTGATTCATTTTGTACCTCACTTTAAAACAAAACACAAAATACCTAAGCAAAATAAGAGAAAATATTGCTTGAGTTCCAAGTTTTAAAACAAAATTGTTATCATTTCAGACCTTGACATTTGCACTTCCATCTACATAAAATTGTTTTACAGCAGACATTATGTATGACTTGTTCCTTTACTTCAGTAAGATAGCACTGTTCAACTTACATGCTAGATCCCTCTATTCTGTCCGTATGTCTTAATTTGCTTTTCCTTAAAACACATTGTGATGCTGCAAGGTATATTTCATATTGATTTGTATGTTGTCATCTTCCTCACTTAGATGTAAGATCTCAAGGATCAGCGTTTTTTTTTTCTTACCGAGTTATTATCACATCCCAGAACTTAGGATACTACCTCATGCATCATAGCATATTTCTGATGATTAATTCAAACTAAATGAGCCAATGAACTTAATTTAAGAATGGCATAAAAGCAATCTGACAGAAATCAGCACAGTATGCTCTCCAATGAATGTGACTAAAGTCACATACAAACGTGAATAACACAGGTCAGCATCTATACTAATATAAACATCAGTTGTAGCAAACGAAAATTAATACAGTTTTTGTTGTTCCAAAAAAATTTCTTGCGTGTGTATTTTCCTTTTGTGGAAAAAGATGTGTATGTCATATTGAATATTATCTTGAGGTTCCTAAGGGGACAATGTGCTTTACATAATCAGTTATCTGATTTAAGAAACTTTCAATGTTGTCTGAAAGAAACCTCTGAGATTCTAATTGATATTACTGGCTGGTACTTGTATATATAGTCCCAGAAATCATCAAGATGAAAATCAACAAATACGATAAATAGAGGAAGTTATGCTGTAACACTCTATTCCCAAGCAATGAAATATTGATAGTATTCTAATTATTCTTTTCCTTCTTATACAGAAGAGTGCATTGTGTAGAAGAGTATGTGAGAATGAATTTGAGAGTATTCAATTTCAACAAATTGGAAATTTTTAAGTAGACATAAGCAAGAACCTACTGACTCTAAAAGAAACAAATTATTACATACTAGAGTAGTTGTTAAATCATCAGTCCCAAGAATGTTTTAAGTGAGATTTTTATCTTCTTTTGTTAGGAAAATCTTTGTGTAAATACATCTTGCTCAGACGATGAACTCTTCATATGCTGTTACGGACCGAGTTGTATACATCACAGCTTACATATTGAAGTTCTAACTTCCAGTGGGGCTATATTTTGAGTAAGGAAATGACTCAGGTTAAATGTAGTCATCGAAGTGTGACACTGATCCTGTGGAATTAGTTCCCTTATAAGAAGAATCATTTGAACTTTCTCTCCCTCTCTCACTTCTATCTCCTCTTCCAATCCTTCACCCTCTATCTCTACCATGTGAGAAACAACAAGGCAACTGTCAGGAGGCCAGGAAGAGAGCTCTCACAAGGGAACCAACAGGCCTGCACCTTAATCCTGGGTTTTCCAAACTCCAGAACTCCAAGAATGAATTTCTATCTCTTAAACCACCCAGCCTATGGTATTCTGTTATGGCAGCCCAAAGTGAGGAATACATATGCTATATAAATTAAATATGTATAAATACTTGAAATGATACCCAAAATGTATAATTCATGTGAAAAGTCTCAGTGTAATGCTACAAAGTATTACATATATTTTAAATCTGTGTTCAGATATCCAAAGGCCTTTAAGAAATCTCAGAGTAAAATGTTTCAAGAAAAGAATTATTAGATGCATCAGTTAGCACTGCTAACATATAACCCCAAAACTCGTTTCCTTCAACCAGTGAATACTAAGTCAATTTTGGATAGCCCTTACTTTCTTGCCAAGTCACTCCTGCATCTGACCCATTTGTAAATTGTCAGTCACTCTGCTGGTCTTGACTGGGCTGTCATATGGTTTAAGTATCATCAAGTCATTCACTGGCTTCAGGTAGGATAATGGGACTTTCTTGCATATAGTATAATCTCTCTTTCTCTAGTTTGGTTCAGGCTTACTCATCTTATAGAAGTATGGTGACATAGTTTAAAGAGGAAAAAAAGCATAAGCATACATAACTTCCTGAAGTCTAAGCTCAGAAGTAGCCCACTGTCACTTCAGCCAGATTATATTGTCCAAAGCCAGTCACAATGTACCCCAGACACAAGGCTTAAGGAAACAACTGTACCTCTTGATGGAAGAATCCACAAGGCATTTTGCAAAGGGTTTGAATACAGAGAGGCCACTAATTGTGAGCTTCAGTGCAATTGATTCACATTAGAGAACATGAAAAATCAAGTTACAAAGAGAATATGTGTTGAAATGAAGGTGGGGCGAGTACCAGGTGAGGATAAATCAGGAATGAGATTTCTTCAGCATAATTATCATAATTTAAGTAATACATACCAAGGAGTATGAGGACAGAGATTATTCTAGCTTTCTTAATGAAAGAAAATTTATCTCTTTAAAGAAAATTTAAAAGATTTAAATGAGAAGGATCTTAATTATGTAATCTTAACATGAAGATATTCATTGTCTGAAGTAAATCAGTTCATGTTGTGCTGAAATCTGTCTCATTTTTCCCTTTCTGTTGTGTGAATATTTTCTTACAATAATTCCCTTTGTAGAGCACAGTCACCGCTCAACCAACCTGCCAAATCTTCCTGAGTAGGAGGCTGTCAAAGACCATAGAGTCAGGAAAAATGCAACTGTCTTTCCACATCGTGACACTCAAGAGTCAGAACCAATGCTTTAAGTAATACAGATAATGTGCGACTTTTGGGCTTAAATGTAGAAAAACAGAACTTCTGTGATTACATCATATTCAAAGGTAGAGGAGACAAAAGGCAAAGAAAACTAAGCAGTGTGTAGTTTCTTTGAAACCTCAAACAGTTTTTTTCTCCCTCTGTTTTGTAATGGCTAAATAAAATGAAAGTCTTCATTGTGCACTTTGTAAGGAACATGTTGGCTTTCTTTTAAACTAGAAGAAAGAAGTTATTGAACAAAACAAAATTTTACTAAGAACAAAATTATGATTAATGTGTACATCATGTATTCATGCACATTCAAGGAAACCAAAAGTTCTTCAATTTCTGTAATTAAACTTAATTTCTCCTTTATGTCCTAACCTTTCCAGATGGTAAAACTTCATCTCAGGGAATTCAGTGGCCCCTATTCTTCCTCTGAGGTACACACAAGACCAACGAGCTCACATAGTGCCAAAGTATTGTAGGGCAGAGGGAACATGGCCTTGTCAGCTATGGGCCAGGAATTCACAGAGATGTCCCACCTTCCAATTGGGCCTTCAGTGATTGATCCTTGCATGTTGTACTAATTTGCTTGGTTCTTGCCAACAAGATCCTATTAGGGCCAGCAACTGTCTCCACTACTTCTGTGTTCCCATTAAATGTGAAGGAATTATGAAATTTTCTTGCCAAAGGATATGGAAATCTTAACGCATCTGTGCCTTAAATATACTTCTTAGCCAATGCAGCTTTCAGAGTTTTGCCATTTCTCACAGTTTTAACTTGAAAACAGGCATGTGTCTTTTCTCTTTTTGTATCCCCATAGGCCACCAGGGTTTGCTTTTGGATTCTTTTTTTTTTTCTGGCCTCTCTGGGGTTCCCCCTGGAACACTGGATGACATTTATACTCTTGTCACTTATATTCTGAAGTTTTTCTCTCTTTTAATGCTTGGGGAATCTGTCCTCCATAGCATATGGTAAGGGAGTTATACTTCCTCATATTTGCTGCTATATCTTTCATTAACATCATGAAAAATTTCTATTTCCCTAAGAAGAGAGAGTTAATACCATATTTAGTCTGGGTCTTAGTGAAAAATGAATTAGTTTCTTTAAAATGAGATTTGGACCTCCTATGTTGAATTCTGCATGAATATGTTTAATAGTATTTCACTGTCTGTTGTTAATAAAAATTTAAAAGATCATCTGACTTACAGACTGAAAACATAGTTCACAAAAGTCAGAAATAGGCTTTTATTTCTTGGGGCTTTTTTTTTTCTATTTTTTAATGTACATTTTCAACTTCCAACTGTCTCAGTGTTTAAAAGGAGGAAGGATGGAAGAGGAAGAAGAGTCTAATACATTTGATGATCATGTGTGCATATACATAATTATTTTTCTCTTGGAAATGT